>CAIGRF010009767.1:27377-47633 GCA_903798235.1 Fraxinus ornus | reverse complement strand
CCAGCTTGCGCGTACCTCGACTAATTCCACGAGACCCGGAAGTTTACAGTCAGGTACTCACCTCAGTGGCCCTGAGGGGACTCGAACTGGTGATCATTGGGGAGCAAACCCAACACCTGACCAATTAAGCTACCCCTCAGGGTTAGGAAAAAAATTAAGTTAATTTCAACATTTATTTTATTTTCCTGATTTATTTGATTTCGAATCGGATTATCAGATCAGATATCCAATAACATACCAAATTGAATATGAATTTAACAATCAAATATCCGTTGGATTATCAAATCGAATAATTATTCTTATCGGATGTCGAATAATTATTCTTATCGGATCGGACATGGACATATCCGGTCCATATCCGATCCATTTACAAGCATAGCTCAATGCACGTGACGTATGACTGAAGAAGAAAAAATTTAATTATAACGCAAACACCTTTACCTTCACCTTAAGAAAATCCATTCACATGCTAGATCAATGCTCTTCATCTGACCCATCGGCAGAGGAGCTATCACTATCGGAATCTGCGGCGACGTTAAATAACAGATTGAATCAGTCAGAAGAAAGAGTAATGAGGATAACAAAGATATCAACATGATCTAGCATATTTGGGAGGGCTTATAAGCAGAGATGTGCAATCTTATGAGCCCACCTGCTTAATATCCCACCCAAACATGCACCACATAATGAATCATATCAGTACAAGTGAATAGGTTGCATGGTATCCTTGAAAAATAAGAAGAGCCATAAAAGTGTTACTGTTCACGTGGTCGTCGAAAACAATAGAGATTTGCTGACGTAATTATGACGTCTTCTATATTTTTTTGACCTCCCTTATTTGGAAGGATGTAGTTTTTCTTGGGTTCTACACTCGATGACGACCTTATTTTCTATCTGACACCATCAAGATCCTTACCATCTATTTTCTTCCAGAACCACATGCCACGTTAATTTTCTCTCTCTTTTCATTCAGTTTCAGAACTACATGCCACGTTTATTTTCTCTCTCCCTCTCTCTCTCTTTTCATTCAGTTATTTATCATCATCCTCTTCTTTTTCTCCCTGGTATCTTCTCTCTGTTCCCTCCCCAAATTGGGGCCCTCCTTTAAAATCAGGGGTTTCTTCTCACACTGACACACCGATTGCTGATTTTATTAGGTTTATCAGACATATCCTTCACTTTTTCTCCGGTGACCCCCCAAAAATCTGCATCCACTACTCCGAAGACAAGGATCCACCCCCATATACACGTACATATTCACCTATTAGGGTTTGGCAGCAAGCAGAAAATTCCTTCTCTTCACGGTAAATTCTCCTTTTCTGACTATATATCTTGCTATATACACACATATCTTATTGATTTTAAGGTCGGGATGGAAGAGCTTTGGTCTAAGCTGGAGGCAGGGAATGCTAAGGTTTTTGAGTTCTCCAATTTAATTTGTTAAAATTTTTTTCCCGGCTTTAGGTTTTCAAGTTATTTAGGGAATTTTTTCAAATTATGCTCTATTTTGACTATTATTATTCTCATTTTTGTTGCTTTGTTTAATATATGAATGAGAGAAAAATCATTTACCGCTCGAAGATGATCCAGAATCACTGCTAGAACTGCTTGAACTACTGGACTTACTCGGATTATACCCCAGCTTTTCAACTTGAACGGGAGGAGCAGAGCTCTTTCCAACTGCTTCAAAAAATGAGAAATTCGAAGGTCAGTTATGGTAATCTATGCATGCAAAATAACACCTATAGAATATCAATGTTGTAGAAGTAAATTGCCACCTGGTCCACTTTCTATAGGAACCTCTGCCAATGCTGGGATTGTAGCCTGCAATATGATGAAAAGATAATCAATGTACTTTCAAAGAAAATTACATTATGTGCATTGACTTTGAATTCCAAAAACGACTACAGAAAATATAAATCAAACTCTTACCATCTCTGGAACAGTCAAATTAGCTCCTGCTCTAGCTTGAAGAGCAAGTTCCGCTTTTCTTTTGTACTTGCTCAGGCTCTTCTTGAAATTAGTCACAAACCTATCAAGTTCCCACAAGGTTTCCGTATCAACGGTGTCAATGTCCACCTCAATCTCGTTATCATTTTGAGATACAGAAGTGTTCCTCTTCTTAATGATTTGAATAAGTGCGTCAAGCTTCTCAGAAGGTAAGCTCTGAAGATTTTTGCTAAGTCGTTGCTTCTCCTCATAAGTCATGTCCCTCTTATGGGGATCCTTCGCCTTAGGTTTCTTTGGAACAGGCATACGACCAACATGAGTTCGTTGAACTTTAGGATCAAGAGTCGTAGGTGTAGCCACGGACTCTGACCTATCCAAAGTCATCATCTGTGGAGCAGATAGAGCATGGGCAGGAAAAGAAGCCGAAGCAGGAGCAGAGGAAAAGTCATGGGGAGCAAAATGAGGCTGAGGTGGAGCCTTTCTTGAAGTGGGAGTGGGCAACCCCACATCATGATACATTCGGTACTTCCAATAATGATTATACTCCACCTCTATAACTGCCCACCGCTCTTCAAAAATCTCCGATAATTGTTCAGCCATAACATGGACATCCTGCCCTCTTGGATTGTATGTCATTGCATTCCGAAACACAAGTCTCACATCCTCTGCAAATTCCCTCGGAGACTTGTACCAATTTTGTGACAGTCTATTCTTAATTGTACCCAAATCCATAGGATGCTTAATGATATCATGGTAATCACGCAATCCCAGTGCCTTGGCATTCACTGGCTCATTAAACACCCATCCATGTTTGTGCTTCATCAACCTCTGAAGCAAGTTGCTGCAACTCCTAAACACCTGATGCATGTTCTTATCCATCACGAAACCAAAGCCAAATCCATGTCCACCAAATTTCCTCTTATTATTTGTCTTTAATCTCTTATTGCTTTCAGGAGGCAATCTATCCTTCCCCAAAAGAAACTCCGAATTCCTGTAATACTGATTTGCCTTGGGAGTCCTTTTTTCCTTCTCCACAAATTCACCAACCCTAGGATTGTTTTCCATTACTGCAACACTTAGTTGCCTACTGTACGGCCTTGGTTTCATGTACCGTGTCGCACCCACATCAGAATTCACTCTTGCTAACCCCATCGGCCTGGTTGCTAGATGCCCCATGGAACCCACCTCTGAATTCAGTCTCAATAGCACTCTCTTCTCTACTGCATCATTTCTCACATACTGAGGTTGAGGTTGAATATACCCACCCAAATTAGCACCAACACTGCCAGTCAAAATATTATTACTGCTAATAATACTACTGTTAATACTAGCATCCTTGGCTTCTAGCTGTTTAAATAACATCCTAACCTGCTCAAGCTCGCCCTCTAGCTTCTTCTTAAGATCTCTAATTTCATCCCTCGGCGTTGCTTCCGATAAATTAAATCTAATCCTATCATCAATCCTGGTTACCACCAGGGGTTTCCCGTTACCGTTCACAGTTCCCGGCCCATTTCCACTGGGCAGGGTAGAGGGGACTAGGGTTTCTTCTCTACCATTCTGCAGCTCATACCCACTGGGCAGCTGTGCCATTGAATTTTCCCTACAATTTGGCAGCTCATTCGTGCTGGGCTGTGGTGATGATTCTTTCGAACTCTCCGGCCCATGCCCAATTTTTTGCGGTAGTTCATTTGCACTGCCCAGTGGTGATAATTCTTTCAAATTGTTGACCTTTTTCCCACTGGGTAGTGACGATAATTCTTTGATACTCTGTGGCTCAGCAGCTTGATTGACACTGCCTTCTTGCACTTGATTCTGCCTAGAAGCATCTTCTGACAGAATGGACGGGGGCATTTGTTCTTGATGCGGTGGTCGTCCTTGCTGCTGCTGCGAGGCATCTGCAACTTTGGACACTAGGGTTTCCGAAGACTTCCGTTCTTGATGAGGGTACTGCTCTTGCAGCCTCTGCGGAGAAGAATCTACATCCTCATCCCCCGGGGTTCTCGAAAACTCTGTCACAACATTGTCACAGCTCTTACGGTGGTCAGTGGTTGTCACAGTAGGACAGCCTGCGATAACCGTCGGAGTGGAGATGGAGGCGGGTCTGGTGGGATTCTCGGCGGCGGCGGCGGTAACGGTGGAGAAGGGAACCTCGGCCGCGGCGGGATTCTCGGTAGCGGTGGTAGTGGTAGAATCGTAATTGATGCAGTTTTTTTGGGCTTTCTTGACGACCCTTCGGGTATAAACTTTGCTATTTTCGTTCCATCGAACCCTCAGTCTCGAATCCAAATCTTTATCTGAATCCCCTAAAGTCCCCGAATCCATTCATGTAATATATGAACCCTAACTTCACCAAATCAACCTTCAAGAACCCTAAAATAACCCATATTCAAAAGCTAGAGTTTCAAAAACCCTAGAGTTAGAAAACAAAAAATCCAAACCTAGGGCGGCTTCAATAACCTCAATTTACGAAAAGAAAATACATAGCAATTAAATCAAAAGAGACTCGATATATGCAGATCTACTTTTTCAAAATTAAATAAATAATAATGATAATAAACAGAAACAGAAGATCAAGAGATTGGGAAAAATAAAAATAAAAGAAAAAGTCTGATTTTTTAGGGTTTCGGTAGCGGAGAGAAGAAGGGGCCGTTATGCTCTTCGATCCGAAGTCTACTCGGTTTCTCTCTCTAAAAAAGTTTTTGTTTCTCTCTCTAAAAGCTCTGTCGTTTTGATTTTTCGGAGCCTCCCTGGTTTTAATCACACGCGCTTGTGCATAAATGAGATAAAGGCGGTGATAGGCTGCCACGTCATTGGCGAGTGGGCAGATTGATAGAATTTATGTGTGAAGGTCTTCTTTTTTGTGGTGATTTTAGTTGTTTCAGTTTCCTTGCGATTTTTTTTTTTTTTTGTTTTATTTTTTTTTGGTATAAAATATTGTCCCATAAAGGCCTGTTTGTTTCGGATTAAAATCGAATTTTAATTTAAATTAAAGTCAAACAATCAATATTAACCACATCTTTTATGGATTCCACAACTTTTCAACCACACATTTCAAAAATTTCTATCACAATCTACTAAAAATCTAATTTTAATCCCCATCAACACCAACTAAAAATATTTGTTTGTCAAATTGACATTTTTGGCCATCTCATGATTTTTTGATTTAACACAAAATGATGTCGTCATTTGAATATGAAACATGTCAAATCTCAGGGCTCAACTTTGGACGCTCGTTGAGCTAGAATACAATGGGAGCAAAGAGAATTTTCAATAGACTAGAAAAATGCACTAAAATAAAGAACACCAACGACTTCAAAAGCATTCTAGTGGACAAACGCTAAGAGTCCGTTTGATTACAAATGTGGAAAATAGGTGGAAAAAAAATATTTTACAGGGAATTGATTTGCCTAAAAATTATTTTACTGGTAATTGTAATTAATTGTGTTTGATTGGTATAATTTTTCATGCAAAATGTTGAAAGTTTGGTGTCCGTTTGGCTTCATTTNATAATTTTTCATGCAAAATGTTGAAAGTTTGGTGTCCGTTTGGCTTCATTTTTTATGAAAATTGTCCATTAAAGTGATAATATTTTCTACTATTGGGTCTAGAATTTGTTTCAATTGCCAAAAAAATTATCATACCGAATATCATTCGTTTGGTTTTATTTTGCATGAAAATTGTCAATAAAAGTGATAATTTTTTTAAGCATTGTATCTAGACTTTTTTCCAATTGCGAAAAAAAAAAACCTGAAAATTTTTTCCCACCAAAACATCGAGAATTTATTTTCCTCAAAAAGGTGGAAAATGAGAAAATGTGGAAAAAATTTTGCCTATCAAACACTACAAAAGTTGAAAAATGAAATTTTTTTTTACAATTTTCCATAAAAAATATGGCGAATCAAACTGAGTCTAACAATAAAATACAAGAGCTACTAGAGTAGATGTGGTAGAAACTCTAGCCTTTAACAATTGAGGTATCAGTTGTGCATTCTGCATGGCGAATATGTTTGCAAGAATGAAATGTAAAGAAATTGATAGGGGTTGAACAAGTTTACGAACGACCGTAAAAGTTTTAATTTAATGTAAAATAAAGAACCTCACTAAGGTTTGATATATCCCCTGAAAACTCTCTCAAAAGATATAGCTGTCTTCAACGACACGAACGTAAATAATGAACGTAAATAATGCATGGATGTCATTAGTTCGTGTCATAAGGTGTTGAGATAAGTCTTATAATGAGCACAATCCTCGTGTTTAGTTGTTGTCATTGAGTACGAAAACTTTAAGAAACTATCCGTGATTTGCAATCCAAAAAGAATCGATTTTTCTTAAATTGAACCACCCATGTATATGTGTATTAATGTGCAAAATAATTGATTTTCATATGGATTAATTCGGTTCTTTTGAATCTTACTTGAGACGAATGATAAAAGATTATTATGTCCACTTCCTTTGGTGGATGTCTCTATTACGAGTACGAAATGATAAATTGAGATCAATTCAAAGTTTACTTTTTTTATAATTTTTTAAAAATACGTTAGAACTGAATTGGTATAAAGTTGCAAAGGTTGAAGAAAAAAAGTGCAAATTTCCCCCAAAAAGTGTATTTAAAAGGTGTCGAAGTAGGATGAGCCGCCTAGTGGCATTTAATATAACAATATTTAACTTTAGTAACTAAAAGGGTCAGAATAATACTTTAAGGACCACATTGAAATTTCACACAAAGTTTAGTGCATTTGTGCAATTGACTGAAATTCAGCTTGTTTGGCAACATATTCGACAAAACTTAGTCCATAGTTAAACGGCGTCACATCGCATCTGGTGTTACATTAATAAACTTTAGCAACTTAATGAGTAAAAAATACTTCAAGGACCAAGTTGGAAAGGGGTATTCTACAAAGAAAATCAAGTTACACGGAATTCAATCAATTATGCATTAGAGGTTTCAGCATGTTAGTTCAAAGTTTTAGTTTTCTTAAATCTCAAATGTTCTCAATACTCTCCTAGATGAGTTAATGGCGAAGGATCGGCATATCGAGCGATTCACATACATGCCCAAAATGGTTTAAAAACTCATGAAGAGATATAATTTTAACGCATCAAATCAAAGCCTGAAGAAGGAAAACTCGGCACAATACATTCTTAATTTGCAAGAAAATAATACATTAGGAACAAAAGAACACGTGTTCTTGTGTATCTCTTTATCTACCTAGGACAATGTTGGTGATTTAAAATGATGTTGAGGACTCCTCCCGGTGACACTCTCGTCATTCAACATTATTGCCTTGTCTTACACTAGTGAATTTGGGATTGAGGAATCGGAATTAGAGAATGTGCTACCTAGGACAATGCTGGTGATTTCAAATGATGTTGAGGATCCGGTCCTCCCGGTGCCGCTCTCATTGTCCCTGCATTCATCATTAATGCCTCGCGCCTTCTGTAATACTCTAATTTAGATTCTTCAATCCCAAAGTCACGTAGTGTAAGACGAGGCATACTATTAGCAGCAGGTTCTCTCCCAACCAAAAATACGTGAGAAAGTCGAGTGCTTGAACTTGCTATTAATAACGATGCAATCATCAAACACATCAGCAAAACTCTTACCGTCAACAAAGAAGTAGCCATAGTTCGCGGTTTAAATGGAAAATTCAAAAGCGAAGAACGAAAAATGGGAAAAAAGAATTCAAGTATTCTTCAGCGTTTGGGTTAAAGAAGTAGAGCCCCATATTTATACATAAACAGAACAAAAACGGACAAAACATGAGTGGGAAAACCATGGTGGGGCAATTTTTTTTAAGGCCGCCCTAATGGGAAAGAGACTTCAAAAACTCGAGCAAATTTTAATGATGTTTCATATGTGTATTCGAGCAACATTATTGGTGCCTTACACTTGTCCGAACGTCAGTATGGCTGCTATTCTTTAGGACGTGTTTGAGCCACATTATTTTGAAAGAATGTATTTTGGAATAGTAAATTGTTAGAGAATGTGTGGTTAAAAAAGAGGAAAAAATTATTGATGTGATGAAAAATATTATTTTATTGAAGAACGTGTGGTTGAAAATTAGTAGAAAAATGAGAATGAAAATTTTAATGTGGCTCAAACGGCAATTAGTTTGAAAAAAAAAATTAAGAAAATGGATCCACAAATACTTGAAGGCAAAAAAGGAAGAAACTTTTTTCATTTTGTTAACTTTTTTTAGTCCTTTGTCTACACTAGAAAATTGGGATGATTTGAGAGAGAATCTAAGGTAAGAAATACAGCCTTCGCTCTAATCGATTGAGCTTATATAATATGAAAAGACAAAAGAAGGATAAGAGGGAGATAACAATTAAATATATCCAAAGATGGAGTTTTGGACAATTCGACTCTATAAGTAAAAGGTCGAGTTAGTTGAGTAAGCAATTTTTAACATGTAATTGACTTTTGTGCTTAATACGAAATGAGCTTTTCAAAAGAAAGAAAAAGATTTCTCACTTTAGCTAAAAAAGGGCATTCCATAATTTCACCCTCATCAAAAGGTGAGCGCCTAACATAATTTATGAAAGTTGAAGAATCAAACACAAATGCTTATGCGTAAATCACGCCATTTGTTTGTGAATCGACTCACTAACGCATAGACAATATGCTATATTTTTGTTGTTGTTAAGTTATTTGTGTCTAAATAGAATGTTTGATTTGACCCTTACCTCGTATATCAATTACTATGGAAAAAAGATCGGAAAATAAACTTACAAAAATTGTAAATTTGGAATTACAAAATTCAGTCGAGCCTGGCTAAGCTTAGTAGAAAAGTATCAAAGAAAAATGAGAGAGATCAGTTAGAAAAATAACACTGTGAGTATTCATTTCTTTAATTCAAACAAGTCAGTCCAAAAATACATAAAAAAATATAAACTCCAATCAACATTTAATTAAAATAAGCTTGACCCGTATCCTTTAATTAAAATAAGAAAAAGAATTATTTTCAAATTAATCCTCACATTAATTTTTTTTCTCCTATTTTAATGGCTACGCACGAACTTTTTAGATAGTGGATTATGCAATATTTGTATACATGCATAAAAAAATGATTTACTAATTACCTTGCATTGATTTTCTCCAAGAAAGAAATTAATCCACAAATACTGTTAAGAGATATAATCCCACATCGAATAAAGATGAAAATATAAACTAATTTATAAAAATTTGTGATACTCCTCTTAATTAAGTTGATCTTTTAAGATGAAATCTCAAATTTTAACATGATAGCATAGTCCGTCAATCTCCAACGAGCAATTCGATCCGAGTAAGACTCAAAAAAATTGAGCAAACGAATTTCAAAATTGATTTGCACAAACGAGCCACCACCTTGATGGGGGCATGCTAACTGATAAAATCACACATCGAATTAAGATGAAAGTATAAATCAATTTATAAGAGTTTGGGTCACTCTTCTTAATTAGGTTGATCTTTTAATATGGAACTTCAAACCTTAGCAAAATACATAGACATAGTAATCGTTACTCGAACCAATAAATAATATTTCAATATTATTTAGAGAAAAATCTCAAACAAGAAGAAAAGTTTATTGCATTCTTTTAAATTTTTCAAAGACATCTTTAATTAGTTTACATTTAATAACTCTTGCTTTTGACTTGAAAGGCGAAAACTTTTTCTTTTGTTATTCCTTGTTAGTCCTTTATGTGCAACACTTTAGATGATTGAGGTAAGAAATAGATTCTCTATTCCGATAGATTGAGAGGGTGTTTTGTGTGGATTAAAATCAGATTTTTAGTGAATTGTGATATAAGTTTTTGAATGTGTGGTTGAAAAGATATGAGACCCATAAAAAATCTGGTTTATATATATATATATATATATTTATTTATTGATAATCGTTGATATCCGGACCAACTTGCGTGCACCTCGACTAATTTCACGAAACCCTGAAGTTGATATTGATTGTTTGACTTAGATTACAATCAGATTTCAATACTGCCCAAACAAGCCCTAAACTTATATGGGAAGAAAAAAAAGGAAAGATAAGGGGTACATAACAATAAAATGTATTGACACGTAGAGCCAGAGACGGATATGGGGGGGGCTGGGCTAGGTTATAGCCCCCCCCCCAAGGCCCACAAAAAGTTTTTTTTGCAAGGTTTTTGTTGTTTTTTTTTCTCAACAGTTTTTCATGTGTAATTTTTTTTTTTTCGCGTGTTAGTCCGGTTTAAAATTTTGTAACCCGGTCTTGGATCCAATCCTGGATCCGTCCATGCGGTAGAGCTCTGATAACTCGACTGTATAAGTAGGGTTGAGTTGACAATTTTTATTAAGGTATAATTAACTATTGTAATTCTATAATATGAAATAAGCTTTTCGAATAAGACAATTTTTTTTTTTTTCTCACTTGAGCCAATGGAAGGGGACTTCTCAAGATTTTTCTGTTTATAAAAACGATAAGCGTTTACCATAAATTATTATAGTTGAAGATTCGAGCATAAATGAATACATGTAAAACACACCATTTGTTTTCGACACATCTCAACAACGCCTATATGATACAACATGAAGGTTTGGCATTGATCCACCTCGTATGTAATTAAAAAATGAAAAAAAATAAAAATTAAAGGAGAGAGACTAAATTTGCTAAAGAATCAACTTTTCAAGATTACAAATCCCATTATAGAATTCAATCGAGTCTGATATGTTAAGTTGTGGAGCCTAAATCGACCTTTACGGTGAAGTCGTCGTGGAGTTGGAAGGGGCACGAGGCATTTAATCCATTCTTGCTTTTAAAAGTATATCTATCTTTGTGGTGTGAAGAAGTCGAATGTGGAGAAGGCTCCAAAGGCGGCGGCAGAAGGTGGGCCTTTGAATTTTCCGATAACTATATTTGTGATCGTCTCTTTCTACTTGCTTTGACTTGATATAGTCGCAGATATTTTCTTTTTTTTAGCCAATTTTTAATTTTATTTATCATTTTTGAACTTTTTGGGTCGTAGATGAAGGTGTTTCTGTAACTGACACGGAGAAAGCAAAATTGAATGGGCCAGCAGCAAATCGAGGAAAGAAGGGGCAACTAAAATCGCATGCTGGGGATGCATAGGGGAAACTTCTTTCTCAGTCCTCACAGGTAGATATACACTTTTCACTAAGTCTCATCACTTACATTGATAAAACTGTGTTTTTTGTGGTACCAAGCTGTTACAATAACTATAACAAACTGATATCTATCTGGATAAATATAGGAACGGCCTCACTGATTATTTTTCCTGCCACTTCGTTTGAGTGCAATAACATAATGGGCTAAAATCCTTGGATTTACATACATAACAATATAGATTTATAGATCAACTTATGAAAAGTGATTGGATTTTGAGTATAGAAAGTTTAATTTTCCTGAACGATTAGATAGGATTATATCTTATTCAATTTTATTTTCCTTTCATTTGTTGCATCTTTTCCAAATGAATGATATTGAAACTTGAATAGAGCATTAATGAAGAAATGATGACAGTGAAAAGATTTAGTGTTTAATATGGCTAAATCTTGTATGAAGGCCCTTTGTTCCATGAGAGAAAAGAATTTGGTTTCTATCAGAGCTTGCATTATTCAACCATCTATTAAAGCATTTTGAATGTTTTGACTTCAAAGGAAAAGGAAACCTGGAGATAAAAGAATAAAATCACAGATGTAACTAGACGTATAAAAGAAAATGGATATTGAAGCTTCCTGTTGCAGGTCTTGGGTTACAAGATGTTGCTGTTGTAAAATTGCTACTTCACCTTGCTGGGGGTTATTGCACATCAACTTTAGGAGGTTAGGGCACTTGTGACTCTTGTTCTAATTTGTATCTCTAATTTTTACTTTTAGTTTTAAAGGTTGGGACGTGTTTGAAATAGTTCAAGAAAGCTTAAAACATTGCACACTATCTAAAAGCCATCCCCAAAAGCTAAAGCTCTAAAGAACTGAACCCAAAAATGTCATGACTGAGAAGTGCACGCCTTAAGGCTTCCGAGGCGCGCGTCTCAAGAAGTCAAGGCTTGCATTCTGACACTTAATGTAATCTTTGAGACTCTTAATGAAAGTGTTGCATGAGGCCAATTCAAGGTGTAACCATCTATTAATGCATGTTGATAAGTGTAGTTACAAAAATTAAAGATTTTTCTTGACAGATCGTTGGCGTTTAGTGCATCTGACGCTCGTTTTACGATCAGTGATTAGCTTGCTTTTTAGTGTTTTTATGCAGTAATTTTTTCTGGGTTCATATTTACATTATTGAGCTCACATTTTTACATTTTAAAAAAAAAAAAAAATTGGCTGGTGCGTTCTTCAGTATATCAGCTTTTTAAAGGTTATTTATTGAAATTCAAAATCTTATTTGGAGTTCCAAATTTAGATTTGTTTTTTAAGTCTATTTATGAGTAGAGATTCAATATAGTTTCATTTGGTAAATTACGTTCTGTTTAAATCAGTTTGTTATAGTAAATTGAGATTTATTTACTGACATGGACATTTTTTTCATTGCTAACCCATTAGATCTTTTTCGCATAATTTATGACTAAGAAAGAAAATGTCGAGTGGGGGAACGCAGAATAGTTTAAGAATAGTTCATGTTTTTTTTTTAATAGATTTACGTCCCAGTGGGTAGAAAAGGATAAAAGTTGATAAACGAAGTGGTCATAATGACACACCCTTTGCTACGGGTTGGTGCGGTGAATCTAACTTGGAAGGCCAAGAAGTCTGCTCAAAAGTGGTAGATTATTAAGATTCATTCTCAATAAAATAATATGCTTGCAGTAAAAGCACTTCTGGACAAAAGCAAATGTCACATTAGTTGAACTAAACCAACCACTATGGTATCTATCATGTGACAATTGCAATAAATCTGCAAATGCAGCTGTCAATGAAACTTATTTTTTTAGATTTTGAAAGCACAGTTACGCTACACGTACTCCAAGGTAAGATTATAATCACGTCATAAATACATCATCTATATGAATAAATGCATTATTTATTATCTAATGATCATCAAATACACCCCAAAACACTAACAATGATTCCACTTCCATTCTATCAAAGCAAGAGCAGTTGTTCAATTACAAGACTCCACAGGCTCAATCATAGCATCGATTATTGGAAATCCAGCTGAAACATTCCTGAAATGCCCAGCAACAGATGTCATGAAACAAAGTACCAACCCTGATTCCCAGCATCTCTATTTGCCACACTACATTTTGTCCATTGTACATATTAACATGTTAGAACCCATGTAGAAGCCATGTCTATGACATGTAAAAGCTCTGTGTATGTCATGTCAGAGCTCTGCTTTTTGCTTCATATTACTTCCACCAGTGCAAGTACTTGTAGACGGATATTTTATGTAATCATTCTTCTAATAAGCTCTGATTTTCCATTGAAATACCACGTAAATAAGTTCTCACGTTATTTCTTACATTGCATCACTTACTACACGTGCAACGCACGTTCACTCACTAGTGCTTTTAAAAGTATATCTATCTTAGTAAAAGGCATTTATACCCTTTTTACCTATTTATACGATCAAACAATCATTTGTGCCAAATTCTTGACTTCCATATTTCTTTGTATGGTATCATTTCTTAGCGATGATTATCAACATTCATCACAAATAATTCATCCTTAATAAATGATATCATTCGTAACCATACAATTGATCTACTGTCCACAGTGAACAAGAAATATATTGCACACTGTTGATGTGATAATACGTGGTGTTGCCACATCGGCGATTGGAAGATAAATTTAAAAATAACGGTCGATATGATTGCACCAGATGTTGTCATATCGATGGTGGACAATATATCTCTGTCCACTGTAAGTAGGAGATTAATTTTATTCGTAACCAAATAATGTCATTTAATTATAATATGTTCCCTCTTCTCTGTATGTTTCTACCTTTCTCAGTTGGATAATATCTTTATTTACCTACTTTCACCTTTTATTTTAAATTTTTTTTTTTCTCAAATTTATAGTTTTGCAGCAGTACTACCTTGGGAATCAAAAACGAATTTTGACAACTTGGGACAAATAACATCACAATATTGCGGCTTACAAAAGTTGTACCTTTCCCTTTTGCCTTATACCGAGTTATTGTTATAATATTAAATACTAATAGCAGCCATATCATCATCACTGCATACATAACGCATTTATCCTAGAAAATCTCTCTTCCAAATTATGGGCTCTAATGATGTTTCGGATCAGGCCCCTCGGGACTAAGTCGATTGAATTCTCGATTTTGAGTAATGTTGTATCTTTTTGAGCTCGCCTTGAACATTTCTTGTGTGGCTTCGGTCAATGCATGCCTATCATGATTAACGAGCGGAACTGGAAGAGTGCGCGTTTCAGAAGGATTTAGCGAAAATGCGATCAAAATTAAGCAGAACCAGAAATTTAAAGTAGCCATTAGTGTAACTTGCACTAATAGGGTATGAAAAAACTAGGAATTGGAGATGGATTTATATAGGCCTCTGTGACCACAAATTTATAATATTTTTTGTTGATTGGATTAATGGAAATAAGATAGTGTATGAACCAAATGGATTCCAGTTAGGTTTTCAAGTGGGAGCATGTTTATGCTGACATGCACTCAAATTCTAAAGTTCCATTTGATTGATTTAAATTTCATGGAAAATGTCACATCCGAGAAATTCAATTTCTACATTGATTGTTTGATATGAAAGTGGAAATGCAGTTCGAATTTTAAGGTACTACCACTTTAAATTTGTTTTTTGCTAATTTCGTGGAAAACGCATTTATATGGGATACTTGGATTTATATTTTCCAACTTACATAGAATTGAAAAACCCTTCCACATCTGCCAATCAAAAGGACGAAAAGCGAAATCTGGCCAAGTAAAAAAAAATATGAGTCCACATAAGGCTATTTCATTGCCTCAAAAGTGAATAAAAAAATATTCTATAGCCGACTTGGATTGCAAAGCCATTTTCTTTTTCATAATGTGCCATTAGGGCTTGTCGTGTTCGCTTTAAGAGTAAATTTACACAATCATACTCTTCCAATGCATCTTTTGATATGTGGTGTATATACTCATTGTCTAAAAGGTCAAAGTACAATAATTTATATGTGCATGTCAATGTGCACACGAGTATCAGAAAAGTGGAAAATTTCACACATGATTTTGTCTGACCTTATGTTTTGCCTAGTTCTAAGCAAAAGTTTTGACATTTAAGGGCATGTGTAGTGCCAGGATCGACTTTCTACCAGCATGAGATAAGTGATTTAAGATTAAAATTATGAAAGAACACAATTTTGACCTAAACCTCGAAATTTAGTGACACTGTTAACATCTAGTCCCTGGTCGATCATCAGCTAAAGATTGCGCTCAAAATCACTAGCACGGCCTCAAATGAGGTGAAAGTTCAGATTACAGATTGAGTTTTCACACAACGAACTAAAACCAAAAACCAAAAGTATCTCCCTCAAATGTATAAAACTCGAAGCCTCTCACGAGAGGAGGTTACCATTCATCAATAAAACTCAGAAACCTTCATCTTTTACCCAATATTCACGTGAAAAATTAAAAGACGAAGAAAAGAGAAAGAAATGGCATAGAGAATTCTAGGGTTCACTCTTGCCTTACAATGAGAGAAAACAGCTCTTTTAAATCACAAACCGCGTCTAGAACCTGCTCCAAGGGCTCATAATTGTCCGTGTGTATGCATATCATTGACACTCAAAATTTGTTGTATAAAGCGTGAATTCAAACACGCTATCACTAAAGCATCAATATAAGTGAACCGTGAATTGGGCCGTGTCACCACCAATACCTTCATTTATTTCTTTTTCAGCTCAAATGGCAAGCAATCTAAAACTTTACAACATGTTTGATGTACACTATTAGATAAATTTAGTAGTTATGTCCAATCTAACTTATTAAATATATACGACGTCATAAAGCTCTTGTACTGGCAGAAGCTCAATATTTCTCCATTTTAATTGGGTAGCATCTTACCTAAGTTCGATATACAGGGTTTTTTTTTTCGCAAATATTCTTCGACCGACCACATTTCTTTCAAAATTTATTAAACAATATATACATAACTCTATTTTATGCCTTATATGTACAAGTAGGTGGTTATGTGTGCATAGAAGGTAATATCGTATTCATTTTATACAAACAATTGAAATAGTAATAGTATTGGGTGACGGCTAAAATGATAATTCATTTTAAGGTTTTAATCAAAAAAGTTGATCACTTTTTAACATTGACTAATGATAATTAAAGTTCAATGCCATCTTCTAAGTTTGATTTGTAGAAAGAATGAATGCTTTATAGAATTGGACAAAAAAATATAGTTTTGAGAGTTAATGCTTGATGGACTTGAGCCAAAAGAATTAAAAATAAAAATAAAAAATCCTTAAAAAGTGTACAATCAAACAAAAATCTCAAGTGGGGACATTTTTCATCATTTAACTATATAGTCACATTCAATTATATTCAACTCATTAGAAATCAATTTATCATATAGAATGAATATTCTAAAAAATACATCGACAAAAAGATATATAGATAATGTTTGAAAATAATTAGTTGGATGATTAGAATACACTTAAAAAGTGAGTAAGTGATAAGTTGAAAATGAATCTTGAATACTTTTACATGGAATTTTCGATCAACCATATTTTCTCGTACGGCAAATGATTTGGATGTCACATTCCGACTCCACCCAAATAATAAAATGGAGGCTTAAAAATTATATAAAGCAAGATAAAAAGAATATAAAAACAAGAACTAGTACTAGAATATCAATATTAGTATATCGGCCCTTTCATTATTTTTATTTTTTTCTAGGAAATTTGTAATTTAATTATCGCATCGATGGTAACATTAATTACATTTGGTTGACTATATTTGATTCTTCGAAACACTTTGATATTATATTAAACAATAATTTTGTGCTTGTGGAACGAGTGAATATTGCAGACCAACACACTTGGTTTTCGACTCTCATTCTTTCAATTTGATTGAGCAAATAGTATAGCAATAAATTATTATCCTCATTTAGTGGAAAGTGGTCATGACAATGTCGATCCTTTGAGATCGTGACTACCTAGACCCAACCCCTAAATGTATATATTGCAGGACGTGGAGACACTCTCTTAAGATATGTTGATATTTTTGTTAAGTTGTAGTGCCTAATTTTACAGTTATAATTTCGAATTTGCTCTAAGTTTTCTTATAAATAAAAAGCTGTCATTAAAGTCTAGAATCATCATCGGAAAGAGATAAAGGTTAGATAAAATATGGTGTTCTATTTTTCTCTTGTAAACTTTCTTTCGTTATAGTAAATTACTGTAGCGGTGGACGAGAACATATTTTTACATTAAAGTGAATCTCTTAAAATCTTACATACTATTATATATATTTTTTTATTTACAATTTTATTATTCTTGATTGTATAGAATTAAAATTTTTAATTCGCAACAATATTCTTATGATAATATGATGCTCCTAGACCCTAGTGGACTTCAATGGAAGCTAGCAACAAAAATATTTGGTGCCCAAAAAAAAATAAAAAATGGGGGAAGAGCAAAGTGCACTTCATATCCTTAGCGGGTGTGACCGCCCCCTTTGACTTAAATATATGCTAATGCTAGTAATCTCCTTTGGACTATCTCCTTATCTTTTTAAGTGGTCAAGGCACTATCCCGTTTCAAGATTTTGCTACTTAGCAAAGTTCGCGAAATTAATATTTTAGACTATTAGTCCAACACGAATGCATTTTAAGAATTTTGCATTAGAGGAGCAACTCAAAATTACGATTCTTCTCGTAAAATTTACACTTATTTTATATTTTCAATCTTTTTATACTGGATAAAGATGTGAGAGAGAGAAAATATAGACGTATTTTTCATGATAAAGTATTAATCTTATGAAGAAGATAGTTATAATTATTAATAAATAGCAATTCACAACACATCTTATTATAACTACAAGTAGTATTGATTAATTGTGCATAGGAACTTTAAAAAGAATTTGACATTATCTCCAATCTTGTCATTACCAACTAATTAAAAAGGTCATGGATTTAGTGATTGTGGATAGACTTTTGTTACGTGTACACCCTTGGTAAGATCTCATATCATCTTTCACAAATGAATATTGAATACTTTTACATGGAATTTTTGATCAACCATATTCTCTCGTACGGCAAATGATTTGGATGTCACATTCCGACTCCACCCAAATAATAAAATGGAGGCTTAAAATTTATATAAAGCAAGATAAAAAGAATATAAAACAAGAACTCGTACTAGAATATCAATATTAGTATATCGACCCTTTCATTATTTTTATTTTTTTCTAGGAGATTTGTAATTTAATTATTGCATTGATGGTAACATTAATTACATTTGGTTGACTATATTTGATTCTTCGAAACACTTTGATATTATATTATACAATGATTTTGTGCTTGTGGAACTAGTGAATATTGCAGACCAACACACTTGTTATCGACTCTCATTCTTTCAATTGGATCGAACAAATAGTATAGCAATATATTATTGTCCTCATTTAGTGGAAAGCGGTCATAACAATGTCGATCCTTTGAGATCGTGACTATCTACACCCAACTCCTAAATGTATATATTGCAGGATGTCTCTTAAGATATATTGATATTTTTGTTAAGTTGTAGTGCCTAATTTTACAGTTATAATTTCGATTTTGCTCTAATTTTTCTTATAAATAAAAAGCCTTCATTAAAGTTTAGAATCATCATCGGAAAGAGATAGAGGTTAGATAAAATAGGGTGTGCTATTTTTCTCTTGTAAACTTTCTTTTGCTATAGTAAATTACTGTCACAGCGGATAAGAACGTATTTTACATTAAAGTGAACCTCTATAAATCTTACATATTTTTGTATATATTTTTTATTTACAATTTTATTATTCTTGATGGTATAGAATTAAAATTTTTAATTCTCAACAATTTTCTTATGATAATATGATGCTCCTAGACCCTAGTGGACTTCAATGGAAGCTAACAACAAAAATATTTGGTGCCCAAAAAAAAAAAAATGGGGAGAGCAAAGTGCACTTCATATCCTTAGCCTGTGGGACCCCCTTTGACTTAAATATATGCTAATGCTAGTAATCTCCTTTGGACTATCTCCTTATCTTTTTAAGTGGTTAAGACACAATCCCGTTTCAAGATTTTGCTACTTAGCAAAGTTCTCGAAATTAATATTTTAGACTATTAGTCCAACACGAATGCATTTTAAGAATTTTGCATCAGACGAGCAACTCAAAATTACGATTCTTCTCGTAAAATTTACACTTATTTTATATTTTCAATCTTTTTATACTGGATAAAGACGTGACAGAGAGAAAAATAGACGTATTTTTCATGATAAAGTATTAATCTTATGAAGAAGATAGTTAAAATTATTAATAAATAGAAATTCACAACATGTCTTATTATAACTACAAGTAGTATTGATTAATTGTGCATAGGAATTTTAAAAGGATTTTACATTATCTCCAATCTTGTCATTACCAACTAATTAAAAAGGTTATGGATTTAGTGATTGTGGATAGACTTTTGTTACATGTAAACCCTTGTTTACGCATATCATCTTTCACAAAAACACAATTAATCTAGTCACTAAAATCCTACCACATATTCATCTGTAATACATGGTGTACAGACACCTTGTACAAACAACTTTTCAGTTGCGAATAGGTACTTTGACATTTCTATATTATTTGGTTATGTGGAAAAAAAGCACCAAATATGAATTTGAAAAAAATTGAAACGAAGATCAAATGGTAGAATCATCAATTCAAATTATGATACTTTAAATCTCGAGTCATTTAAAAGGTGATATATTGACATTACACATCCACTTTATTTATATCTCTTATCATATCAGATGTCGAGATATCACATTTTGAATGTCTAAGGTTCGAAATGTCATGATTTAAATGGACGACCTTGTAGTCACATGTGCATATATGACCTTCCTATTGAACATTTTTCTCGAATATTTTGAGTAAGCATTATTGAATGGTAAAAGCGAAAATAAAATTAGAAAATAGCACTAATATTCTAAATATACCCATCGTGTGCAAGATGTGGAGTTATATTGGAGAAAATGGGACATACAATGAAAGAAGGGGTACTTACAAAAATACTCTTAAAATTAGGGATGTTTTGAAAAATCATATGAAAGATTTTTAGGAAGTAAAAAATACTGTGTAAAATGAAAAAGCGACATTGTGTCACTTTTTCATAAAAATTGTCACTTTTTTTTATAAA
>CAIGRF010009765.1:14753-27642 GCA_903798235.1 Fraxinus ornus | reverse complement strand
ACTTAACGAAGTATAAACTTTATTGGGTTCTTTATAAAGAAATGTAAAATCCTTCGAAAATTCAAAATACTACTGATGAATGTGTCACTTGGTCATCGATGTACTCCATAAGAAATGTTGTATGAAGTATTTATGTTATTGTTATAAATTGTCTATATAAATTGCACATATCTTATTGGGTATTTTAAATACTGACTATCATAATAATTTTCAGATTAGTTCGAGTCGATTGGAACTGTGGTATGATAATAATAATACGGACTGCTAAGAGGATTTGAAAAAATAAACACATTTAAGTTATCTTTTTTCATCTTCCAGTTTATTAGTTAGTTAGTTTTGTTTTTTTTTTTTTCAAAGACATGTTTGTTAATTAGTAAGTTGATTATGTTTAATTCTTTAAAAAAAAAAAAAAAACTCAAATTCCATGTTTTAATTGATATTTATTGTTGAAATAAAGGAATTACTTTTATTTGTATCGTTTCCACTTTTAACGTGAAGAAAATAATTTTTTTTTGTAACACTCCATTGTTTATGAAAGTTGGAGGTGTTACAATCCCAATATAATTCTATTCGCTCTCTCGAATGTCGGGTAATAAATAATTCTAGAAATTAATTCCAATATCTTGATTTCGACTTAAGACCAAAATGTATCAAAATCGTGGTTCTTAAATAGAACACGTTTCACAAATTCTACACTCTCTCGAAACTTATAAAATCTAGGGTATGTTATTTTTATGATCGCGCCTAAATTCTCCTCTCTCGAGTGTCGGAACTGACTAGCATTTAATAACTCAGTTAGTGGAAAATTAATTGAAAATATTAAATCAATAACACAAATAAACGGGAAGAATTTTTTTTATAGAAAATAACTAAAATCAAATCATATTATCAAGTTTTGGCTAATCAAACCCATGTCCGGTGCTACAGCTCCACGATGGACTCTTTTGCGGCGACACAACGCTAGCAATCTGCTATTTTTTGGTCAGGACTCTGTTGATTTCGAGTTGTTTCTTGGCGGGCGTCGACATGCGGTGTTGTAGTGCCCATATGTTTCCTTCACTTTATTAGCCTCACGTTCTAGCCTATTTTCTACTTTTGTTTTTTCTTCTATCATCTTCATTCCATGTCCACTTCCATGATCAATAATTTAACTTCATTCCAAGATCCAAAATACGTAATTTTCATCAAATTATTTAAACTACAAAATCATGAAAAAACATATCAAAATGCTCAAAAGTGCTTAACAATAAACCGAGAACTATATTTTAGAGGGGTCGATTTAATTAGTAAATACACCCATTAATAACTGAATAACTTGAGTTCGAAATTAACATAATGGCCCCCAAGAATTTATCTAAAACAGAATAAAATATAAACATCATTTTATATCCAACGTGGAAAAGGTGGTGGCAAATGGCGTTTCGCGTGGATGCATTGGCTGAGTCAAGTTGCCCCATTGGTCAAAATTGAGCAACTCGAACGTGCTTTACGAGATAGAATCAAAAATGTTGAATGTAAAGTCTTTTTGTACATTCACTTTGACAGTCCCCTCACATGGGGTGGGACCTGCGATTTTTAGAAAACCGTCCGTTAATCAAGTCTCTTTGAATTTACTTGCAGAATATCATGAATGTGTGGTTAGAAACGAGTATGATAATAAAGAATTTTATTTTAATAGGAGTCAAATAGGGACTAAATAGAAAGCTTGCAATTTTTATATGCACATGATTGCATCGTTAATTCACTCTTAGATAATATAAACCCTACATATAGCTGTTGGCGACCTTGTTGTCCCATATTGAAAAAGGAGTATGCTCGATACGTGACTTTAATATACAAAATATAATTAATGTGTTCCACTTATTAAGGACATGTTTGATACGACTTAAAAGCAGATTAAAATTGAAAATATAGTCGTAATTGGGTCCACTCATCTAATAAAAGTCAACAATAACGACTATTTTTTCAATTTCAGCCTCTGTTTGGGGCATATTTTCAGCCCAAAAGAATCGTTAGTGTACCTTTTCGAGCCCTTTTTTTGACCTCTCTCTCACAAGGTGGGGCCCACTAGCAGTACAAAAGGTCATATTTTTTCTATTTAGGAGGTTAACAATGAGCTCCAAATCGGGGCTTAATCCAATTTTTATCTCCACCAGACCTCTCTAAACATGATTATATGATTGGACCGTCACCTCTAAATGCCAAAGGCACCCCGAGGTGATCATGTATTTCTAACGGACAGAGATGATGGATGATTCATGAATTTTTTGTCCTTTACTTTATTTCATAATAAATAATTGAGGACTTGTGGTGCAATTAAAAGAGTTTGCCCAAGAACCTCATTACAATTACCGTTGAATCCCTACCGCCTCTTTGAACTCAGGTCAAGAACTAGGGCTTTATAAATTATTCTCTCTTTTCTCAATTCAATTATTATGTTAATTTTCACAGTTCACTCTCAAATCAAAATAAAGTTCTATTAACTTCTGATACAGAAGTAGAAAGACAAAATGGCTGAATCCAGCAAAACCGTAAGTTCCAACTCTTTTATCAATATAATATGCTCATCGACTGTGTATATATTGTTAGTCCTAATTTAAGAATTTCAAGAGTAATTTTGGCTGTTTTTGTTGGCAGCCTACAGGAGTAGACAACACTTTTCGAAGGAAATTCGATCGAGAAGTGTATTTACAACGAGCCCGTGAGCGAGAAGAAAAGGTTTTCTAGCCATCACCGAAATTTAATTTTGCTTTACCTTTTTTTTTTTTGAATTTTTATAGATTAATTTTTTTTCTATATTGTAGGAGGGGGAGGCACGATCGAAATCAAAATGTGAGTCGTTTAGTTTGATTAATTTTGTTGGGTATATGTATGCAGCTGTATATTAGAGCAATTGAAAATTAAATTGCATTGGTTAACATTGAATTTTGGTCTGCTGCTTTGAATTACTAAACTAAAGTTATAAGTTTTGGTACAGCGAGGGGTCCGCCGGTGCAAAGGAAACCTTTGAAGCACAGGGATTATGAAGTGGACCTTGAATCTCGATTGGGAAAGACTCAGTTTAGCTACCTTACTTTTCAGATACAAGATGCTTCACTTTTTATATTACTACTGTTACAGCGAATCTTCTGTTAGATGTATAGTCAATTTGAGGAATGCGTTTTCAATATATATATATATATACAAAGTTTAAAAAGGCGAAACTAAGTACCAAGGCGATTTTTCTTTATGAAGCGAGGTATAAACCTCGAGGCGGATTGAAGCGTAAGCCTCAAAAAAAAAAAAATCTAATTAAAAGATACATGAGTTTTAGAGTTTATTCAAATGTTGGATGAAATCATGTGTGTTAATTATATAAATCACAACATTTATAAAATTTATAATTTCCAGATGTGTATATGAAGCAACTAATTGCATGCNATGTTGCTCTCTATCTCCAATGCAACACTATGAAAGACATGGAACCTTAGATTTTTTTTGGCTTTTAGCTGTGGAGGATTTGAAACCTGTTTTGATATTCTATTTCTTATTTGACGCTCACTGTAATATATTTATTTGAAACTTTTACTATAAGAGTATTTTCAAGAGACTGTTTAAAATTGAGATGCTCTTTATTTTAAAGAGTCAACCCTTGAAATTAGGCTCCTAGAAACTCTTTATTTTAACTTTTTAAAATAGAATGGATTTGACTGGCTATATTTGGAGCCAGACTCAATCGGTATTTGTATTTTATCACGAGTGTATTTAATAAAACTGCAAGTTGTACTTTATCATGATTGCATTTAATAAAAATGCAAGTTTCAATACTCCACTACTTAAATTAATTATATTATAATAAATATTTTAGCTATTGACTTCTAACTAAATTATATTAATTTAAAAATGAGGAAAAAACAATAAATGATTGTTGGTAAAAGTAAAATAAAGTTTGTTGGAGTGTATTTACAGATTCTCTCTATTATGACCATGATTATCTTTAAACATAAAGCTAAATATCTAGTTAGGAGCTTTTTGGTAATACGTGCAATTTTCTGCTTTTGCACTCTTAATCCCTTGTAGAGAAGCGGCATGTCTAGACTAAGACATTTTATCTTTCTTTTTTTGTTTGTGGAGGGGGATTAGAAGGAAAACTAAGAAGATCAATCAATGGTTTCACTCTATTGCCAATTGAGACAGAGTATCTTGTAGTTTTGCAGTTAAAATGTCTAATCGTGGTTCTTGAAATTCTCATCTTGATGGATTCAGTGTTGATGTATCCAAATTGAGGTAAAAGTTATAGTAAATGTTAGGTGAATCATTAAGACTGCATTGTAATAGGGAAGAAGGATTTTTGTTTTTTCTCTCTTTTTTAGACATTATTACTTTGTTGGTTCTTCTAGTATTTGCATCTAATAATGCTGTCCAAATTATTTTACTAGTAAAATCAAGTGTTAAAAGACACTTTTCGGTATTCTTTGCCGAGCATTAGAGTCATTTCTAAGGGGATTCGATGCAGGTAGTGAAGTGAACTAGATGAACACGTGATCAACAATTTCTTGATTCCACGAATACTGAATTGAGATTGAAAGTTTGAAGAACACTTCTTTGAGTTTTGTTTATTCAATTATCACACCAAGAAAAATACAATGATTAAATACCCTACAACTTGGAAAATAAACCCTATGCAATTAAAATACTAAAACACCCTTACAGAAATAATAAGACCAAGTAACTTAGACATAAGCAGCAGCAAAACCAGCTGAGCCCGACATCGTGGCCTGCCTGATGCCGTGGTCTACTCCACGAGCTTCGGGTGGTTGAGTTCTTCCATGTATGCAAGTGCCATAGACTCCACTGCATCAGGATTTAATTAAACGTGCATTTGATTTGGTAAAATTTTCTATTTATCAGTGATGCGTTGAAGAGTTGGTATTTATTTGTCTTACAAGGCATATTTGTGTGCCATAAGTTTCACTGACACCAATCATGTACGACTGGCTGTAAAATTTTGGCTTCTTTTTCAGAAATCTTTTCATTGTGACTTGTGGAGTTTGGATATTGCTTTAGTTGTTGGTTATTTACCACATCACTTACCATGCTAGATTGTTCTTAAATTATTTTTTGTCCATCTTTAGAAGAAATAGATAAGGATGTAGGCTAGTTTTTTTTCTTTTTTTGATTGCATAGATTCTATCTTCTTTTGGCATATACTTATGCATGCTTTTTTTTTTTTAAAATCCTTTTTGCAGGTTGTTACTCCAATCGCACCTTTAAGTCAGCAGGTATATCCTAACTGTATCCTAATAATCTTCATACTATTGTTGGCTAAAAAGTTTAGATATTAGGTTCACATTGAGTTTTGTCCCAATTTGGACATCATAATAATAATCTATTTTCTCAAGATTATGATCACCTAATAAGTGTTTATTGAGTTCTGAAAGTGGTTAGTTTTTAATTCTATAAGAAGTCACTCAATATTCGGTAAGAATTCCCTCTGGAGAATGAAGAGCACATTGGTGTTCTTTATGGATTTTTAGATCCTGTATTCCATCCCAACTTGTACGTATAAATTGATGATTCTGTTGGCAAGTATTAGTCAGATAAAAAGAATTGAGTTTCCCTTGCCTGTGGTGTTTTCCGCTGTCTTCTTCCCACGATCAGATTCTCCCTGCCAATAAATGAAAGAAAAAAGCGTCCATATGTAGATATTATGACTTAAAAAATGAACCTCTTTAATCTTTTACTTTGATTGCATACTATATATACACTTATGAGTAACAATAAAACATTATCAATTTCTTTATTTGGGTAGTTTTTATTATTTGGGAGATTATAAGTCAACAAGCAATTATGCCTTTCATTTGGAGCTTAGCTTATGCAGATCAAGTGAGATAAATCCTTCTCTAACTTTTCCAGGTGTCTTAAACCAACCCATCAAGTATGCATTACCTGTAAAGATTTTAGAGATGATAGTACTTTTGAATATTTATTTCCTTGCACTAGAAAGCTTGAAAATTTAAGTCACATATTTAATTGCCTGATGAATGCTCTAGGCAGATTTGAGAAACTTTGACAAGTGTCTGGAACTAAATTTTGAAACCTGTGTAGTCAAAAGAGTATCTTCCATATGGATCCAACTGTCTAACATGTATTGGACTCTAACACGTGTTGGACAATCTCCACCACACATTGGACACACAAGGTGGCGTGCCCTGTTTTATTATTGTGCTTGTCTGTTTGAAGAGTGTTAATCTCCAACACACATTGGACACATAAGGTGGCATGCCCTTTTTAATTATTGTGCTCGTCTGTTTGAAGAGTGTCGGTGTCCCTTAAGTGTTGGACACCCAGGAGTGTCCATGCATCATAGGGAGAGAGTATTCATTTGAGGTAAAGGCAGTCATGTTCACTTGTGACTTGGTTAAATTTGTGATCTGACCAGTTGATCATCAATTTACTTAATTTTGAATCGTACTGGAATTGGGTTTCTGATTAAGACTCGCAGACTTGAAGAGTCCAACAAAATCACTCCATTTACCTTTTCAGTTCTCTTATCTAGCATCTATAAATATCTAAAGCTCATATCCATCTTTCCCTATAAAATAGAAGGTGCAATGATTAAGATAGAAAACCTTATTAACCCCTTAATAAATAACTGAAAAGCATACATTTCTGTCCTATTACAATCCTCATATTGTACAGAATTTTGAACAAAATCAGCTTAAAATGGAGTGGTAACTATTGCTTATTTGAATTTATCAATCGAACTTTTGAATAAATTACTGAGGAGTTGAGTTAGAATATTAATTCTCTGTGAAGTTCTATAACTTCATTGCTGTAGCTGACCAGATCTCAATCATTTTTTCTGCAGGCTGGATACTTCTGCTCAGTTTGTGAATGTGTAGTAAAAGATTCTGCAAACTACTTAGACCATATAAATGGAAAGAAGCGTATGTCATATGTGGCAATTTAACATTGTTTATTTGTCAAATATAGTTTATTTGAGGTCATAAATGTGACTGGTTTTTTTGATTCTTTTTCTCAGATCAACGAGCTTTGGGCATGTCTATGCGATCTGAAAGGGCAACATTGGAGCAGGTAGGCCTGTAAAAGTATATCTGTTTTATTGCTAAATATTAAAGCTTGACATCTCTGGCAATAGATAGAAATGCTATGCTTTTAAATGAGAAATGAATCAAAGATTAATCAAAGATTTTATGTCAATTGATCAAGAGGTGGGTGAAGCACTGAAGCATTTCTAATGTGTAGCGGCACCTCTATGTTACCACTGACAGAACATCTTTCTTTATCCTCACCCACCCACGCATAAAGAAAAAGCAAAATAGATGGAGGATTAGGGTAGCAATCAAGCCATTTTTTATTTATTTTTTAACAAATCCTCCATCAATGTGTTATTTTCCGTCAATCGCTGGAAACTAGCAGTGCCTATCAGCACCTGATTATTCTCTACTTGTAGATTTGCTTCTTGTAATATGCCCAAGCTCGTGAATTAAATCAAGGACAATTGAATATCAGTGACGCCATCATTTCAGGGAAGAGGGTAGAATGATTGAGTCTAAAAACTTGTCTCTCTCTTTTTTTCGATCATATAGATCGAAACAAATAACATGAATTTCTCATGTTGTGGTAATCAATGCGTAGAATATTCATTTAAGCATTATAAACCCGTCTCTGGGTATATACTGACTGTCTTATTGTGGTTCAATTCTTTAGAGACAGAGTGGCGTAATTTATTTGTGTGGTTGAAACCATCTGATGGGGCTTATCTTTGAGGGGAAAAAATGTGTTGGTATCTTAGGTTTTTTATGCCGAGCTACTTGAGTTAACATTTCAAAGTAGAAAAAGTTTATTGTTCAATGAGTTTAAGCAATGTTATGTGGCTGTAAAATTTCCGTCCGGAAGCACGATTACAGACTATACATAGGTATCACATGGCAGTAAGAGGGAAAAATGACAAATGACAGAGAATTAGGATGTGACGCGCTATCAGAACATTCGAAATATTAAGCGTGCACGCTGGTGTGTGTTTCATATAATTTTTGGGTTACACACTAGTTCATGGATAAGTTTTTTTTTGCTATTGTTATTGTGGTATACAAAATGTAGACCAAAATATGCATTACAGGTGAGTGCATCTGTGCATGGATAAGTTCTTTTTGCTATTGTTATACAGGTATTTACAAATGTAGGAAAAAAAAATTCGGTGGCATAAATTTTTGTTGAGGTTTGAAATCACATTTCCAGAGTAATGCGCAACTTCAACTAGTAGTTCAATTATAGTCTAATTTTGTAATAAGACAATTTAAATCATCCATGACATAGTCCGTCAACACCCAAATTGAGCAAGGGCGGACACTTCTCGATGTTGAGCATCCAGAAGAAAACAAGAGAGTTCTCTAACCTCGGTGCTTAGTTAAAAGTTTTCATACTGGATATGGCTGAAGAAATGACAAACCTAGAGTGTTTTAGCATGAATGTCCAATGTCTCCAGCTTCGAGATATTGCTATGTCGTTGCTATGCTTGTATGGATTGGAAAGTTGCATGTTATCTTTATTATGCATAATACGTACGGTTCCAAAACATTCCAAATAGAAAGTTTTTCTGGCTCAGACCTCTTTTAATGGGTTTATGTTGAACAGTTATTTCCCTCGTGCAGGTCCAGCAGCGGTTTGAAAATCTCAAGAAGCGGAAAGATACTGGAGGCTTTACTGAGCAAGGTAAGACTTTGAAAGTGAGGTGAACTAATACTCCATCCCAAAAAGAGTCTCTCGTTCGTTTGATTTAATCCAAATTACACTTGTATTAGGATAAGAGTACAGTAAATGCTGCATTTTCCCTCTTCAGTCTCCATTATATAAATTTTTACGGGGCCATTATTTTCTTGGTTGAGAATAAACATTATAGATTACAAGTAATTGAGAAAGATAGGGAGAAGAATAAAAAATTTGTATAATTATTCCATCTTTCTAATTACAAATAGAAATATTCGATGTATAGGGTCACTAATAACCAAAAAGAAGAAAGTTCGAATTAACCTGCTGTAATTTCTCCTTTAAAATTATCATAATATATGTTCGAATTAACCTGTTGTAATTTCTCCTTTAAAATTATCATAATATATCCTGTACAAAGAACAAGAAACTAGTTCAACCCAAGGACTAGAAATATGGAGAGGACTAGAAAATTTGTATTATTTTTCCATCTTTTTAATTACAAAACAAAGATATTCATTGGTTTGCATATAACCAAAAGTAGGAAAGTTAAGTTACCTACCATAATTATTCTTTAAAGAATTACCATGTCATATACGAATTGAAAGGAAACTAGACTAGATCATCTGAATGTGGAAACAAATAAAAAACTCAGCTTGACGAGGGTTTGTTTGGATGAAGAAAGTAAAATTTTCCAGCAAATAGTGGAAAAGCCGGTACATTTAGGAAAACTCAACATTAGGCGTACTTTGGGATGAGCGGCTCTTGAGAAGTGCACAGCTCTGGAAATAAAAAATAATAATTCTTCAAAAATTTCAGTATTTCCAATTTAGTCTCATCTACAAGTGAGGTAATGCTATTTTCTCTGTGATTATGTAATGATGATTGCAGAGATCCTCGCCACTCTGCTTTTTGACTGTTTAATCCATCTGGGTCTGGTAAATGTTTTTACATGGGCTATTTCTGGAGTAATCAGAGAATCTATTAATGCTCTTTTTCATTTCTATTGTAGATTTTGACGAGCGGATCTTGAAACAACAGCAAGAAGAAGAGGAAAGAAAACGTCAACGTCGAGAGAAAAAGAAAGAGAAGAAGGTTAGTACTGCAGGGAAATATATTAGAATGTTATTCGTGGTCATACAAATGCATATCACGAGGAAATGCTGAAGTTTGCCCGTCAATTCATCTAAAATATAATTTATAGTTGTCCCTGCTAGGATTCTGTGTTCCTTTAGTGTTTTCTTCAAATTGTGCTTTTCTAGTGGTAATTGTTGTCTATTTTTGTCACTCAGAAAGAGAAGGTTGCCGAGGAGGAACCTGAGATGGATCCTGATGTTGCAGCTATGATGGGATTTGGTGGTTTCAAGACATCCAAAAAATGATTTACTCTGAAGATTTAGCTTGATGAAACTGCTAATTTACTGAAGCTCTGTTCATCCTTTTCGTTCATTTAGATGGATATACTCTCAACGGGAGCATGGAAACCCTTGAAAAAATAGTTAGATACAGCCGGATGGCGTTCATTACTTGTTTGACATTGATATGCTTTGTTTCTTCTGCATATCTGCTCTGTAATGTTGTAGAAGATCTAGATAGAGCGATGCAGTTCTTTATTGATGAAATATTGCTTCAGTAATCTACCCAGGTGTAAATGGTACTTTTCTTCCTCTTCAAATTTTCTAAATTATAGGAGGATGCATTTTGTACAGAGATAAGAGAGCCCGAACGTTTCTTAGCTGCAATATGTACACAATTATCTAAGTTTGTTCCTTGATAAGCTGTGTGTTACCTTGTCGATCAAAATCAACCTTTGCTCGATTATTACTATTGCTTTTGAGCATTCTTTCGAGGTAATTAATGCCATTGCTTTCATCCTGAGTTTTTATCTACTGCGTATTTAGTAGCCTTAGTGCTCAAAATCCCTTCTTTCACACTACTCAATTTGGGAGGAAATCTGAAAGTAGCAAGTGCATCAGCCTCTGATTTCATTTCAAGAGGGCTTCCGATTGCATCTACTCTTTCCATCTAATCCCCCTTGGTCACACCACTTTCGGCAAGCTTTAATTTATCCCAGCAAATATCTGATCACACCTCAAGTTTCCAATTCATTGTCTATAGAGGGTCTCAAAACTGAGTCGCCCAAAATAGAGACACCCAAGAACAATAATATCTTCCAAGGTGATTGATGCTTCTCTCCATTGAGACACAACCCCTAAGATCTGATGATCATTTTAGTGAATTCCAACGTGGAGTTCAATAAAGATTCAAGAATCCCAACTTGGCTTCGAGTACAATGATGCAAAGATAAACTGGGGATTGGGCTTCGAAAGGAATACCAAAAGTATTTTTTTGTATTCTTGCTGCCTCTATATGGACTCTGATTAAGAAGCAATAAACCACCAACCTTCATCTCTCTCTCTCTGCACAAAAAAATGCACGGCAGTGTAGAGGAAATCGCAAGACGATTTCTTTGTTAGTCATTAACTACTAATCCAAAATTTCTTTTAACCCTTCTATAATTGAAAATGAATGAAGATAGAACATAAATTTAGGAGTCTAGCATTGTTTTCAAGTCTCTTTCATTTCAAAATTTGGGCAAGAATACGAGGCTCGCATCAAAAGAGCAAGTTTTCGGTCAATCAATCATCTACTCACAGAGACTATACGGACAGCAGGTAAAGCCAATACAAATGAATGCAAGTAATGTAGTATATGATAGGAATAGATACTTGGATCGGGTACACGTTAAGTCAAATTATTCGTTTGTATGCTCGAATACCATATTACACTATCTCATCTCATAGATCACGTTAGCAAGCAATATAGACGAAATTGGACAGTACAATACACAATTTTAGCTGCCAATCTGCTTTACCAAACACGCTATAAAGACATTACATATATTGTCAAAGAGAAAAATGGATTTCATACAACTGGGGCAATGAAATAGGTCACACAAGTTAAATGATCACGAACATAAAGCTGATGTACAAGGAAGATACAAATGCATTTTAGAATCAAATTCAATGCAATTGATTCATGTACAAATTTAAGCATAGACTTGAAACATATCATTGAAGTTGCCCCAAGGATCGCGAGGAAGGTGATACACTCACGACAGATCTTCGAACAATAAGGAATAAAATTCGAGAGAGAGACGCAAGACGACAATTCCAATCTAATTTAATATTATTCAACTATACTATGATGCTACTAACCAAATACATGTCAAGCTATATTCACTTAAAAAGCTCATTAGTATAAATATAACATTATTTTTCTGTCCTCATTTGTATTTCTTCCAACGTACGTCCCTTGGTTTCCGGCACCAGCTTTGCGATGAATATGATAGTTAAACCACATACCGCTGAAAAGATGAAAAAGGTGCCTGAAATAAAATAAAAGAGAATCAACTTAATTCGTCCCTAATTTTCCTGAGGAAGCCCGTGTTAAGTAATGGAAAAGTAATACAGAACGAGATATATCACCTTCAGAGCTCCACTGCATTACAAAGTTAAATGAATATGAAATAATCCAAGTACCAAACCAGTTGACCACTGTTACAAGGCTTCCAGCTAAACCTTTAACGTTTATAGGAAATATCTGAAACAATAACACCTTTTTAAGGGCAAAGTGTTGTTGTAATCAGTTTCGAATATTCGGTTTCTGAGATGAGATGAAGTTCAAACCTCTGACATTATAACCCAAGGAATTCCTCCCATGCCTAATGAGAAAGATCCTGTAAAGACCTGATGGAAAGTAAAGAGATTAATCTACAAGACCAATACTTAAGTTTGTTGTGTGCATCTGTGGGGGAGGTTTGGTGGTGGTGAAATGTGTTACGATTTAAGCCCTAATCCCTACTAATGAAAGTAATTAAAATGTAAAAGAAATGAAGTTCACATACGTAGTGGTACACCATTGATGTGTTAGCTACGACCGCATTGTTACTGTAAGTTTGTCATAATGAAGAAGGGTACAAAGTGATCCCCCACCTCTCACACTCTAAACGACCGGCCTCTTAAAATTCTTTAAACAAAAGGAATATTTGGGCGACCCTATTGGAGTACCAAATATAGCCCCAAGAAAAAATATGGGGAATAAATGTACATTATGATTAGGCTCCATGTTGTCTAATAAAATGGGGAACTTTTATTTTTACTTTTTCGGTGAAGTT
>CAIGRF010009765.1:0-14623 GCA_903798235.1 Fraxinus ornus | reverse complement strand
CATGACCAAGCAGTCTATCCTTCTGAGATTTGCCATTTCTATTTCGTGTATATCCATTTTGCAAGACAAAAAGATTCATTACCAGTACACCACCGAGTGCTAGCAAGGGACTCGATTTCCAAATTTGAAGGTCCTGCACTTGGCACACTAAATCATTCAGAAATATTCATAGATTTTAAGATAAAATAAGATTTATGTAAGCAGAACCTGTAATAAAAATGACAGTCCGATGAGAAAGCAACCCAAGCAAGTTCCTGCTGCTGAAACCTGCAGTAGCAGAACACCCAAGCTGAGTGATGTAGGACTACCCAGACATAACGATGAAGCGTAATATTCACCAATAGCAGCAGACGTCTTCCAGATTTATCCATTAAGAGGACTCCCAAAAGAGTCATTGGAACCTGCAGAAAGCAACAATTTTAGAAATGTCATCAGCAGAATCTATCAATCGACCGAGAACCAAATAACCTGAATGAAAACCATAGCTGTTGTTCCGGCCCTACTTGAAAAACCTGTTACCAACCCATTGTTACTTGTTAGTATACATGTTTCTTTTTTTCTATTGGAATCATTAGTACTAAGAACTAGCTTACCAGCTGATGAAAATATAGAACTTGCATAATACGCTATTGCATTGACTCCTCCAAATTGTTGCAGCACCATCAGCCCAACACCAACCTGAATAAATTTTAAATTTATTCTATGCTATTACTGAGTCATAAATTTGAAAATGTTTCCCAAGATAGAACCTATGTAGAAACCTTACCGTAAGGGAGTGAGCATATTTCCTTTGGAACAAGTCTATCATTCTAGAGTCCGAGAGTTGTCCAAGAGATTGTGTATATTCCTGTAAATTAACAATACTCGTGATAAGAAGAATAAAATGAGAAACTTCGGTACAAGCTAGAACTGAAATTAAGTCATAAAGAGTTACTCTTATTTCAGCAGCTTCTTCAGAAATATTGGCATTATCCCCTCTAAGGCACTGCAAAGCCGCTTTGCTATCATCCCACCGACCCATCTTAGCCTGTGGAATATAGATTACTATTGAGCATATTATAGATTATTTTGTTAAGATTACTTCTCCAATAATAAGCCAAATTAAGTGTGTTTGTCTTATTAAAGAAACTGAAACAGCCTTAATGAAAATAATCTAGAACCCTGCTTTCTTAACCATCTTTAACAATTTCTTTCTTAACTTACCAACCATCTAGGAGACTCTGGAATGAAGAATAAACCGACAAGCTGTAGTAGACATGGAATAGCTCCTGAATTGGCATCGAACACAATCACTTAATGTTCTAACGATTTGTGCATGCATTAATAAATATAGTACGAACGGAAACAAAATTACCTATCCAAGCCAAGGTACGCCAGGTGAAGACATTTCCAACAAGAAACATTACAGAGGAGCCACAACAAATCATCAACTAAAGCATCATATGCTATGGTCTTAGAATCTATAAATCCAAAATGAAATTTCTTAACTTGATAGAGTTCTTTATTTTTACCTGGTTAACTGCTGTAAACGCTCCTCGAAGATTCTTAGGTGTTATTTCCGCTATATATACCGGTACCTATGGAATTAAAAATCTAGAATATAATGAATCATCTAGTAAGTAAGAAAATTTGGAGGGCAAAATACATTGTATGCACCACGTATGAAAGAAGTCCAATTCCAAATCCCTTTAACAGCCTTCCAGTGTCAAGCGTCCAAGCACTCTGTTGACAACAATTAAGCAACCAGCAAAATGAGAGGAATCTGGAAAAATTTGTGACTCTGCATCTATACATCAGCATGCATGTAGATAACTAAAATATAGATAAACAAACTGGTGCAATTCTACTAAAATAAGGGTGGAAAAATTAGTACGGTGGTGCACATAAGCAAGAGACTGTTGAACTATGCAATGCAAAATGGGCAATCTGATTCATATTGATGTAGGACAAGTCCAAAGCTACCTATGAAATTAATGTAGAAAATGTCTTTGAAAAATTACATTAGCCTGGAAGAAAATTTTGGTCAAACTTCGAGGCATTGTGAAGTAGATATGAGAGATGATGCCATCCTCAAACCTTCAGTGACACAAGTACATACTCTCCTGGATCCTATTATTCTCTACAGAATCCTATCTTCTCCTCCATGAACAAGCAAAACAAGTGCAAATCAGAATCACTAATGGCATTCTGTAATATGACATCAGGGCGACTCAGGAAGCAACATCTTTTGACGAGAAGCAATTAAACAAAAAACCATAATATAATTTTTTTTATATGAATGTAGGCGGTGCCATTTCCAAATTTATCAATAGTTTGAACTATCACATTTCGCCATTTAAAGACATTGTATGCACCATTATATGACAGAATTCAAGTCATTGTATGTTATACTACTTACATATCCAGAGTTCAGCTTTGTCAACTCATCAAGGATAAAGCATGAGCAAACAAAAGAAGAGAGTACCTTTGAAAAGACAATTGCAAGCCAGCCCCCAATAGTAAACAATTCTGCGAAACCCATCGTCTGAATATAAGACCAGTTAGCATTATGAACAAGAAATGTAAACTTTCTGTCGTTAAAATTCTGTAATATTCTAAAGATTCTAGAAAAAAACTTACTACTTTCCTCCCAAAGAAATCTGCTATCTTTCCACTCGTTATTGCACCAAGCATTGCTCCAATCGTCATTATTGAGCCAAACAATGAGTACTACAAAGTGGAATCCAAAGGAAGAGACAATAACACGAGAATTAGAAATTCAACTGTGTAACCTATACTTCATTCACACATATGTTTTCCTCACTGTATTGAATGCTAGATAGCTTTAACTTAAGAATTCATTGTTGATCCATTATTCAACACCAACTAAAAAAGTCATTTACTTAGTTGGCCACCTGTAAGTTGTGACTGTTAATGAAAGTTGAACATTTGTTTTTTCTTGTTCAGTACAGGCAGCATGGGATTTTATTTGTTTCCTTACTTAGAAGACTTAAATCTAGTTTCCTTTTCTTTGTATAGAACATTTTGTTGCAAGTCTTAAGACCAATTAAGGTAGGTATCCTTGAGAAGATAATGGTAGGTACTCATAAGGAAGATTCTGGTAGGTAGTTTAACTTTCCTATTTCTGTAATTTGAAACCCTATAAATAAGGTCTCTCTCTCTCTCTGCATAGTTCGGAAACAGAATAGTTACACAAAATCTATATTCCACTTCATGTTTCTTTCTCAATTACTTTGCCTATGTTTGAATCATGTCTATAAACTATTTATAAATACTCGAGCCATTTTTTATCTACACTCATTGAGGATCGCACAAGTATCACCCACTTATCTATTTCCCATTTCTATCTATTTATAATTTAAACTGTTTATAAACACTTCCCAAACATGCCCGAATCTACTATGAAATTTCCAACATGGTACCAAAGGGAATTTCAATCACGTCTTGAATAAACTAGCTTCAATTTTGTTCTCCTATGAGCAGTCTTCTGCCACTCGGCTAGCCAATCACTTTTTTTTTTGTTCGTTTTATTCTATCGACACCCATCCTGGCCAATTATTTTTCAGGAATTGAGATTTTATTCTGTCTTGGGACTATTAGGTCTCTATGGTATGATAACTGTCTCTTCGTAAATTACGCGTTTTATGTTTCCTGTGGCTTTTTGGGCCTTAAGATGAGCTAGTATTTTCTTAGAGGATTTTGTTTGTTGGATTGAATTACTTGGCATTGCATCAAATGGTTGGAGGGGCATCATTTCAAGATCAAGATTTCCTTCTTTAGGACTAGTAGTTTCTGTTTCCAACCTGCCTAACATAGCCCCTGCAACACCTAGTGTGCTGTGAGCTACAAGTTAATTGCTCAAGCTCCTTTTCTGCAAGATACATCTCTTTATTCCCTCATTCCTTGGGCTCGCCATTGGATCCCCTTCCATGTGACCATCTTATCAAATTCATCAAACTAACAAAGTCTTCTTATCCACAGTTACTGTTGTTCAACCAAGCAATGAGCTTCGGTTTCTTTTCCGCTCTCTTCTCATGTTAATACTAGATCATGACTTGTCCTTTCTTGCATTGGACTTTGTGTGCAATTCATTGTCCTTTTGATATCCGACTCACACTCTCAATTGTAGAATTTTTATCCTCAATTATCGTGACACACTTGATGGACTCTACATTCAGTTGATGACTGAGAAGTTTAACCCCATTTTTTTCCGGATTTCTAAATGTTGATGCAGATGTTATTGCATATTTAGAGTGAGACAACTAGCTGACATTCTGACTAAAAGATTAGAATATGCAACGTTTAGTAAAATTCAAGCTAATTTTTGTACCCCAAATTCTTGGTTTCCTTGTTCACTTGATAAACGGTCGAAAGGAAAGCTCTGTTTTCTGTTCCCCGCATTAAGTTCCATCACATTTGTTAAGTTTAGAATTCCTGAGTGTTGTCAGGCTAGTTTATTCCTCCATGTTTAGGTAGAGTTCTAGTTTAACCCATGTTGTAAGGCCATTTTATTCCTTCATCTTTAGGTGGAAAGTTGGTTAAACCTATGGACCTTAGGAGTGCTATTGCTGACATGGTCTGTCATAGGGAGGTTTTTAATGATGAAAAGCTGCTCGAGGATTTGGTTAGGGCCTGTTGGTTCTAATTGTGAGAAGTGTCCTTCAAGTCTTGATGATGGTTCTATCATCTTAGTAGTGAGTGGTTTTCCTTCAAACCAACTTCTATTCCTTTGGTTAATTTAGTCACTAGGCATTGTGCATCTAACTATATGCCCCACTTTGGGACTTCTAATTTCTTTGTTCGGAAGTCCGTTGGAGTGCTACATCATGGGCGCTCAGAGGAAAACATCATGCACAAAGAAAATCGTCATATAGGAAGAAATTTGTGTTCAGGAACAGAATGGAGATATAACAAATTGCGGAGATCTAATGGATAAGAGACGCCTCCATGGAATGGATCAAATTTTGAGCAAGTCTTTTAATCATCATTTTCTAGGCCATGGGAGCTCAAAAGTCTATAGCTCCAAAACAGAAATCAAAGAAAAACTGATAAGTGCACAATCCATGGCACAAAAAACCCACAAGAAATTCGACAAGTGGAGAAAGAAAACTCAGTATTCTCCTCCAAGCTAAGCGACTTACGCAAACTTTACACATTGTATCATACCTGGCAGACATATCATAAGGTCCCACCTCGGTCGATCAGTCATTTCCAGGAAAGGCCAGGGGACAGATCTCTTCATCCTCCGGCCCTAGCTCACCACTCGTCAGACGATCTCTCATTGGGTCAGGAATGACCAACAAGAATGCATGGTATCGGAGGAAGCCCACTATCTCCTCCCACTAATCATGATCTCCACATTGTGCAACTGAATGGATACTTACAAGAGAAACTTGAGTAGACACCATTGAGGGGATCACTTCCTCCATGAAGGCCACCCCTCCTTATATATAATATACAGATTCGGGGTGTACAATACTCCGCATTTGCAACGCACCCAAAAAACCAAGAGTACACAAGCCCTCTCCTCTTATAGTAAACAACTGTCATGTGGAGTTTAATAAGGAAGACACCACAGCAGTGTCAATCATTTGTATTTTGCAAGCACTAGCCATCTACTCTAATTTCTTTAATAGTTCTTCACTACATTTTTCTTCTTATTTATTTTTTTCCAAAGAGATCCTCTGACAAGACACAGACCTATTAATGAATGCCGATTTGATCTGTCTCTTAGTACAAAAGAACTAGATATCTGTTCCATAAACGATTAATGTAGATTAATTTTAGCTATTTCATAATCTAATAGTATGTCAATCAGTATAAGAAGATCCTTAAGAAATAAGTTACATGCTGATTAAGGATGTATGTAGATTAATTTTAGCTATTTCATAATCTAATAGTATGTCAATCAGTATAAGAAGATCCTTAAGAGTTAAGTTACATGCTGATTAAGGATGAAATCAGTAATCTACATGTCTTAACAAGGTTCACTTTTTAAGCTCGAATGAGCAATTCGCCTAAGGCTCAAGTGGGCATTTGGATTAAATGAGCCAGAAACTTGCACAGTATGAGGGATAAATCCCATCCCGATTAAAGATGACATCAATAACCAACGTAAAAAAACACAAGGATTCTGAATTTTTCTAGTAAGTCGAAAATTCAAACTCTTTAAGATCACGTAGGCAAGTATAAAAATTACCTGTGCCAAGGATAGACCAAGATCATCCAGAATTCCATACTGGGCTGGCGATGAAAATCCAATCTGAATATTTAACATTTACTAGAACTTGGTCACTAACTACAAAAAAGTTTATTGGCACTCAAAATTAGTGTTTGTGAAACTTACAGCACAACCAAAAACATAGGAACCTAAAACCGCGACAAGGGTACTGAGTACAACAACAATGGTGGCAGAACTGCCATGGCTATCGCCATCACCACCTTCAGTTTCAATATCATTATCGGGCCTTAGCAAAGGACTGCTGCCTTCTTCATCTGCTAAGCTTTGCCTTTGGGACTCCATCGTGTTAACGGAGGAACATTTAATTACAGTATGAAATCTAGGGATAGTCGGGAGGAGAGAGAATGAAGATATTTACAGTATCAAGGTCGGATAGGTGCTGATGAAAACGAAAGAGTTCACAGCCTCTCTTGTCGTTTTGGGTTTTGTCATTGCCTCTCGAACGCAATTTCTGACAAGACACTACAGGTCAAAGTAAGAGAGGTTCTTTTACGTGGCGGTTTTTCATTTTCTTTTTTAATTGGTAAAAAAGAATTGTATTAATCAAAGGAAAAATTTATTTGTACCAAATTTTTGACATAATCTTTTACGTGCCAGCCACCCTCCCAATAGGGGGTCGCCACGTGTCGAGTAGGTAAAAGATTATGTCAAATATTTGGTACACGTAGCACTACCCTTAATCAAAAACACCAAATACGAATACTTGGGGCATACCTGAGTGAATCAACAATGCAATTACAATGAAAACCGTCTACTATCATCTACTATTGACATACCCATGTAAACAAACAAAAGAGCATCAAAACAAAGGAAGAAAAATCAACACATCGCTAATGACTCATAACATTAGGATACAAAGAGAACATCACTTTATATATGTCTATTTTGATTCGTCGTACAATATTTTCAATATGGGGTCTCAAATTTTCAAATAATCATCCAATTTCTTGCCATCCAAATGTAGTATACGGAACTAGTCAACACAATCCTCTTAGCTTTGTTGCGTCATGACGTACCTCGAGCCTCATTCTTCATCTACTTAAGTGCACTAGCCATGCTATTCATAGCTCTTGTGATGCCCAACCATGCCTTAAGGTTGTGTCTGGGCGGGCTTAAAAGCCAAATTTGGACCGTTGCAATGGTGAAATTGGACCGTTGCTTTAGACAAATTTTGCAGGAATTCTGACATGGTAGTAGGCATTTTGAATCATTTTATGGCAAAATGACCTTTTTATCCTCTACATTTAAATCATTTTGCATGATGAAAAGACATTTTCGACATTTCATTTGTAGGAAGTCAATTTTTGCTGGCACACTGGGACCCATCTTGCAGTGAGCAACGGTCCATTAATCAATTGGCATTGGACAAAAAGCTCCCCCAGACATGCTCTAATGTTCTTCCAAACATACGAAGAAAAAGAACATTCAAAAAAAGGTGATGACATGTCTCCTCATGTGAAGCACAAAAAATGCAATTTGGATATCAATTCCGATCAATATCCAAGTAATTCAATTTATCTTTAGTGAGTAATTTGGATTGAGGTCCCAACCATAGCATGAATAAGTGTTACGGAGTGATGAAATGCTTCCAAACCTCCTTTGCCCAGCCCCTTGCATTTCCCATAGGCTGAAAAAATTCATAGGCCTTGGTGACACAAAAATCATCCCCATTAGTCCCCAAATTCCGCCCAGAAATCTGATTTGTTGCCTCCAAAGAGTGCTGGACGGTCAGTTCCTGTGCAAAAAGCAGCTTGATTGCATCTCTAATTTCAAGCAGTTTTTTGAGAAGAGGTGAGTGGCCTTTCAAAGGCGAGATCTCCCAAATGCAAGCTCCCTAAATGTAGTATTGGTGCACCCAACGAACCCATAATGTGTCCTTTTTAAGATAATATTCCATAGCACTTTAACAAGTAATGCTGAATTCCAGCTTTTCAAGTCTCTAAAGTCCAAACCTCTTCATTTTTCGGCAAGCACACATCCCTCCAATCGATCATAGGCTTCTTTGAACCCCCAAAGAAAGTTCCGGCAAAAGGCTAATGATTCTAGAGGTAATAGTAGCTCAAATCCGCAAAGAAAGCCAAAAACATTCGACATCTTGAAGCACCACTCTATCCACATAGGATAGTGAAGAGCGCATCCAAACATTTATATAGCCTGTAATTTTATCCAAAAATGGAGCATAACAACTGACCTTAAGCTTCATGGAGGCAAGTGGAATACCCAAAGAACGAAAAGGCATAGTACTCTTCGGAATATTGTTGATTTCTTGGATTTTCTCATGCTCTTGCCCATGTATTCTGGCTGTAAATAAGCTGAATTTCATGCGATCCATCAAAATTTTCATCAAAGTGACATCTCCCCTTGCAAAGAGCATAAGATCATCCGCAAAAGCTAAGTGAGCAATCTTCAACGGGCCACATTTGGGATGATAGTCGAATTCACTCTCATTAGTGGCTACCTTAAGCATTCTCGAAAGATATTCAATACATAAGACCAATAAGAATGGCGATAGTGGATCACCTTGCCGTATGCCTTTCATCCCTTTGAAAAAACCATGTGTGCCTCCATTCAATGTCACGGAATAGGTAATTGTAGTGACCACATTCCATAATCCAACGAATGAATTTAGTGGGGAAGCATAACCCCTCAAGCACTTGATTTAAAAAGCCCCAATCAACCGAATCATATGCCTTACGGAGGTCCACCTTAAGTAGACATCTATGAGCAACCAGCTTACAATTGTATTGCCTCATGAGCTCTTGAGCAAGGTGGATGTTTTCCAACATACTTCTTCCCTCAACAAATGTGGATTGGACTTGGTCAACAATGCTACCCAAGATAGGCCTTAATCTAGATGCAAGGATCTTCGCAATAACTTTGTAAAAAACATTGCAACAAGAAATAGGCCTATAGTCGCCAACAATCGAAGTGTGACTAGATTTAGGGACCAAGGCAATAACTGTGTGATTAACTTGTTTAAGGAGAGAACCCGAAGCAAAAAACTCTTTTGTGGCCTCTATAAAATCAACTCCAACAATCCCCCCAGGCTTTCTTGAAGAAACATAATGAGTAACCATTTGGCCCCGGGAGACTTGTCGTCACCAATATCAAAGAGTGCATCTTTAACTTCTTGGCTAGAAATATCCCGAATAAGAGAATCACCTTGCTCCAAACTTACCAAAGGACCTTCCCTTAGAAAATTCTGCTCAATGGACGAATTATGGCAGCTCGTTCCAAGCAACGAACTATAAAATTTGATGAACTCATTAGCAACTTCATCTTGCGATGTGGTATAGCACCCATCCTCCTTAAGAGCTTTAGCAATGAAATTCCTTCTCGTGTTACGCTTCACCATAGCATGGAAGATTTTAGTGCACTTATCACTATTGATAAGAAAGTTACATTTGGTTTGTTGAAAATAGAAACTACGTTCCGCTTCACGTAGACCAAAAGCTTTTTTCCTCAACTCGGCCACTAAAGTTTGATATTGTTGATTAGTGGGCTGATCATGGAGCAACTTTTGCCCCTCCTCCAACTCCATCTTGGCATGTTTGTTCTTGTAGAAATGTGCTCAAAATGCTTGGCATTAAGTACCTTCAATGCTTCCATCAAGTTATGCAATTTCTTACAAAAGACAAATTGTTTTGTTCCACTAACCAAAAAATTCCAGCCCCTTTGTGTAACATCTAAGAAGTCCTCATAATTAGTCCACATATTGAAGAATCTAAATGGCCTCCTATAACTCCTTCCCTATCCATATCCGAGACAATACACGAAGAATGGTCGGAGAGGTACCCCGACAGAATTAAAATCAGCACAACCAAAGCTACCACTTTGCATCTAAACTTCATTCACCATAGCCCTATCAAACTTGCTCCACATAGAGTTATTGGTCCAAGTGTAAAAACAACCCGTGGACCTTAAATCCGTGAGACCAACTTCAAGGCAACAATTAGCAAAATCCTTCAATTCATGTGGTGTCACATCCACGCCATTGCATTTTTCATCAAACTTTAAAACATTATTGAAATCTCCAAGTATCAACCAAGGCAACGAGACATTCATACTCATGATATTACTCTAAAGTGGCCTCCTAGTAACAATGGTATGAAAAGCATAAACAAAACTAACACGAAAGGTATATGAAGTTACCTTACACATGTTAATACGTAAAACAACACCCAATCTCACCTTGTCACCTCATCTCCTGATTATGACCAAGAAGCACTATTCTCATCCATTAGAACTGTCACTGCGACCCCATAGCTCAATTGGTTATGTGGATCTTTAGTCAAGATAGTTATCATTGTAATTGAGCAATCTTGTTACATGTATATCAAATTTGACATTATTATGACGTGGTAATTTTTATATATTAATTTTAACAACACTTTTAAACAATCAATGTTATAAATTTTGACACATCATACGGTGTTAATTTTAATATACACTTTGAATGTACAACTAACATAATTGATAATTGAGGAATCCGATAGTCTACACCGGTATCATGCTACATGTACAGAAGAATTATACAGATAAATAGACAGATAGCTTGGTGGCAAGCATTCATTGAATGTTGGCAAAAAAAATTTTAAACTAGACAATGCAATGACTACACCTGTGTATCTATTATCCATTCTGTTAAAAGCTTCTATACAAGAAGTTTTATTCGCCCACACCCACCCGATTTGTTATAGACCATGATGCGGTGGTGACGAAGCTAGGTTTCACGGATAGCAAATTTGGCTCTCGAGATTCCACGACTCAAAATAGCATTTCTTCACTTTTAGGCCAATAAGTCAAAATAACTCACACACACGCACGCTCATGAGTAGGATGTTAGGGAATACTGTCTAAGTTTGGTAGGCTAATTGACAAACCCAAAAAAGTCACCTATTTGCTCATAAATTATCTTATAATTAGCTAATTGCACTAAATTGAAGTTCAAGCACGATGAAAATTCAATAACCTCCCGTATAGTTTTAGATTATCTAATGTGAGAAATGGATTGACCACGTTGGCAATAGTCGTTAGGACATGTTAGCAAGTACACATATGAAATCATATTGCTCGTAATCTAAAATACAGTGACTTAATTGCACCAAATTTAAGTTTAATAACCTAGTTGTGGTATCACAAAATTCAGTGGCTCGAGTGCAATTTGCCTACCATTTTAACTGGATAAACATGACTGGAGGAATAAAGCAGCGTGCAAACCAGGAATTAGAATACCAACGAAAGGCCCACTTTCTCCAAAACCACTAACCGCCAACAGAGTTCACTCAAAACACACACTATATATACAACGGCCCATTTGATTAGATATTATCCAAGCGATATTTAAATATTTCACATAAATTTTCCCAGTTGAAGATAGGATTTTGAGCAATGGCAGAAAATGGGAGAAAAATTTTAGTAGCAGTGGATGAAGGAGATGAAAGCATGTACGCACTCACATGGTGTCTCAAAAATGTTATTAGTGAGAATTCCAAAGATACCCTTATCCTCTGCTACGTCAAACCACCTCGTGCTGTCTACACAACCATGGATGGTCATGGAACAGGTAAAATTATGCTGTATGGCCATTTTTTGAAATGGATATGTGAAGAGTGGTATTGTAATTTTTGTTTAATTTCAGGGTATTTGATTTCTCCTGATGTAATGGCGACCATGGAGAGATACAGCAATGATGTGGCTCAGTGCGTGATTGACAAGGCGAAAAGAGCTTGCAAGCACTTGAATGATGTGAGTTGGTAAATTTGCCATTTCTTCAAGGGTAAAAGAGTCATTTAGAAAATAATAGTTCTATGTGATTTGGTGTGTGTAGGTTAAAGTGGAGACAGTGGTGGAGCTTGGAGATCCAAGGGACATGATTTGTGAAGTGGCTGAGAAATTGAATGTGGATTTGTTAGTGATGGGAAGTCATGGTTATGGTCTCATTAAAAGGTCCAAGATCTTCTCTCTTTTTTTTTTTTTAAGTTGCTTTTTTCAAATCTCAAGTGGGATTTGAGCCTTAAAAAAAAACCCGTAGTTTGGAAAGAAGCAACTTAATTTTAATTTTGTGGGCTACGTGACAAATGATATTGTTTTGTGAAAATGGCAGGGCATTTCTTGGGAGTGTGAGCAACCACTGTGCGCAGAACGTTAAATGTCCAGTTTTAATAGTGAAGAAACCCAAATCAAATGGTGGCAATGGCAAACACTAATAATTACCAGGGAATAAGGCTATGTAGATTCAGTGGGTTATAACTCCCGTCTAAGTCATATTAGGGACACGTAAACTTGGTTTGTAATCTTATTGCAATGCTGTTATTGGTTTGCATGTATAGAAGTAGAACTATAGATCAGGCGGGGTCTACTTTTGTTTTCCATTTTGGTCCTTGTTTGGGTTCCGGGTCCGTTTAATTTATAGTGGCTTTTGTTCACCTTTGCTTACGCCCAATTTTTCTTCAAAAAACTGCCCAAGTGGTTCAGGTCCAAAATGTTCATAAATCCAAGTGTATGCTTGATATAGCTAAAAGTCAGATTTTCTTTATGAAATACGTTGTTAAGTTGCGAGGCTTATAAAATATGTGGTCGTAAGTTGAAAATAAGTTTTAAAAAATGAAGATAAAAAAGGGTCAAATCTACTAACTATTTTCATAAATCTGAACAAAACAAAACAGAACAAGTTTTATAATTTTCAGTCCTAATGGTCGTGAAGCAACATTACTTTGAAGCAATCAGCACCATCCTCAATTCGTTCCTTTCGCCTAATAAGAAAAGCTAAAGCCAAAAATTGAATGTTAAAAAGGAAAAAATGTTGAGCGCTAAGCAATTCGGCTTGATTATTGTGAGCCGAACACTAGGTGCTTCCTACAATTCATCCTGCACAATAAACGCAAAAGAAGAAAATGAAGTAAGAAAAGCATCACGCCACAATGCAAAGCATTTATGTAAATCCAGCAGCATAGGAAAGAGTCGTACATGTACATCATCATCTTCCATTGTGTCTGACTTCATGTCATCATCAGCGTCTGCATCATCGGCAGTGTCATCACCATCTTCAGCCTGAAAAAAGAGCCGTTGGATCATAATTTAAACGACACACTGTATATAATTTTAAGAGAAGTAGCTTTACATCGGAATCAACTGGATCACCCTTGGGTACCTGAACAAAATAAAAAATGTTTAGAGACATGCAAGGCATATATGATATAACTTCACAGATTTTGCTTATTATCCCACTAAATTTTTTTCCAACGTCAGAAATGATGAATGAAGTACCTCCTCCTCTCTCTTCTTTTCTGCGTCATCAAATGCAGCCTTCTCAGCCTGCAACATGTAGATGTATTCATGTCTCAATTTTCATATGCTGGGACAGGAGTTTTAATGAAAAGGGGAAGATAGAGGCCTCGAGTCTAAAGGATAAAAGCAACATACGTCCTTGTATTTGCCCCATGTTTCTTCAGCTACATCCTTGGCATACTCCGCATCATCGCATAACAAGATATTGTCAAACAGGGTTCCAGATTTCACCTAAAGTTTTATTTCATTTGCTCGGGTTGAATTTTGATTATTTAATGGAACACGGAAATAACAGAAATTCTTTTTATTTACCTGCCACAAGTCAATGCCCACATATTTCAAATTTGGGAAAACATATAGATCTGGGTCATCTTTGAAGTCTATAATCACAAATAATAACATATTAGATAGAGTAAAAGCACATACATTATAAAGATGTACTTTTCTGACGAGATGTTAGACAGACCTAGATTATCAATAATTGGTGCCTTCCATTTGCCCTTGTAGTTGGCTTTCTTAATTTTCTGGGCAATAGAAATATAGACCATTTAATAAATCACACGGATTAGCAAAAGCAACATTTACAACACTAATAGAGATTCAACAAACCTTTGGCTTCCATGGATCCTTGTACCCGGGGTTGGCAATAGTTGGCGGAGTCCATTCACCATCTTCCTCATCATCCCAGTCCTCGGGCTGCAATTGTGAACCATCATAATTGAGTAAAACTAGTGTAGGAGATTACATGGATATGTAGCAAAACAGGAAAATTAGATTATATGCCTTCTTGGTGTCTGGATCTGGCATCTCCTTTGGGATGTCATCATAACCCTGCGGGCATCAACTCACAAGTCATAAACATGTGCTCTCGCGTTAAACAGTGCATCATTGTAGAGAAGGAAGGCCATGAAACTTTGAAGTTCAGTTACCTCAGGCTTCTTGTCTTCAGGGTCAGGAATGTACTCCTTGTCATCCCAATCTTCAGGCTGTCATCAACATGCAGCAAGATCACTTACATTGAACTGATGGAAGTACAAAATTGTCATCTATAATTGCACAAAGAAATACCTTCTTGGCCTCTGGATCCTTGAT
>CAIGRF010009740.1:6062-25199 GCA_903798235.1 Fraxinus ornus | reverse complement strand
AATATGTACTCATATTTTAAAAAATTTCAACAAAAAAAATTAACATCAGTTTGACACCGATTTTGGATGTATTATAAATTTTGGAATAATGATTGATGGAAGAATGTGTTGAAAAGTAATGAAAAGTTTTAAATTTGTGTGTAATATTATTTTATTTGGAGAATGTGTAGTTATAATTAAGAAAGAGAAAAAATAAAAATAAAAATAATGGGTGCCAAACACAATCTTAATAGCAAATATAAATTAAACTAAATTTATATTATATAAATGAACAATTTTAAGGAATTTAGCAAACATGTCGACAACATGTAGTGTCAGTATTTTTTTAAAAAATCGTGTGTCTATATATCTGACGCGTATCGGGTAGAACACACGTCTTTGCATCACTGTATTGTATTGGAGCACTAACATTCTTCTCTGACATAAAGTGTGAGTCCTAGAATTTTTTTAATTATTTTTTATTTTATAGAAAAGTAGTTCATCTTTCAAGAAACTTTCTTAAAAAAAAAAAAAAATCATTCAACGTCGGCACACGAGGTGTGCAAGTTGTACGATCATATATGGTCTCATAATAATTGGGGTAGATATGATTAATTGTATACATTTTTATATTTTTTAAAAAAAGATTTTCTTTAGAATAATTTTTTTATCAAGTTATAGGGCCCACAATTTTTGGAGAAAAAATTCGCAAAGAATTATAAATATTACATTGACATTTTTTAAAGGAAAAATTGCAGCAGCGGTCCATAACTTTTTTAATTTTTACAAATTTTACACAACCTTCATTTTGTGTCAGTGAATGTCCCTAATTTTTTCATAAATATGCAGTTGGAGTCCAAATGGATGGAAACACCGCTAATTGACCAAGAATTGTAAAATTTGACCAAATTAAATATGGTAAGGTGATAGTTTTGTATTTATTCCCATTTATCCCTTAATATAATTTTAAAAAAGAACTATTCATTCATCTTCTTCATCCCCACAACACCACGCCCACCCAAAACGAAAACCAGGAAATCAACCACCCCCGTCTCCGAAAATATTCCCAAAGCCACTTTCTCAATTCAGTAACTATCTTTTTCTTCCCATCTCAAAATGAAAGATAACAGAAAACTAGTTCCATTCACACCGTCTTCTTCTTTACCTTCTTTGCAATTTCCATATCCATCTCCTCATCCTCTACATTACAATACCAGTCTTTAGTCCTCAATTCTCTACCTAAACCTCAGCTTCTTTCATGGAAAAACGAAAAAATGGGCACGGGATCCGACTCGGAATCTACACTGGATCCTTACTCGAAATCTACACTGGATCCTTACTCGAACACATTGTCAGCAGATTTGTACCATGTGGATAATCTTTCATCGCCTGCTTTCAATTCAACCCCAAAATCTCTTTTCAAGCTCTGCCTTCAGCGTGAAACCGTAAGAGTCAAAGCTCTAACCATACTCGTCATTGTCGCTGCTAGTAACGTTTCCATAGGTAAAAGGGACTTCAGCAGCTTGGTGGTTTCGAGGCTCAAGTAGGGAAGCGGTGAGTACTTCAGGCGTTTGGGGATCGGAACACCGGCCAAGTCTATTTAGATGATGTTGGATAAGGGTAGCGACGTTGTGTGGCTACTGTGCTCCCCGTTTGGGGATAGGGACACCGGTCAAGTTTTTTTTTCATTTATTTTGTTTTAATTATTTTAAGGGATGAAAGATGATAAATACCGAGTTACCATGTGACCTTTTTTAATTTGGTCAAATTTTACTATTCTTGGTCAATTAACAGTCAAATGGATAGTTTTCATTTGAACTTCAGCTACATATTTATGAAAGGTTATGGACATTTGCTGCCTGCTTGTACAAAATGAAGATTATGGTAAAGTCTGCAAAAATTGGAAAAGTTAGGGACCATTGCTACAATTTTCCCTTTTTTAATTTGACATATTGTTGAGAGACAAAATTAGACTGTTTTAATTTTTTTTTTTTTTCAAATTACTTTTAATAAGTTATTTATTTTGTCAAATATGAATTTTAAAATTAACTACGTGAATTTGCTCACGAATACTAGCGTACACTTGTGAATTTTTCTGGTATTAATTATATGTAGTAAACTTCCATCTAATAAAACGAAACAAGAAGGGACTTTCATCATTTAGGATCCTTTACTTTTCAATTTTACAATTGATGCAAAATTGTGTATTAAAATATAGAAATACTAAATTTATGAGCCACTTAATAATTTTTTGTTGATTCACTCACAATACTATAAATAGAATATAGAAACTCTTTGATAAATATGAAATACTGAGAATTAGGAAAAACTAATGAAAAAACTAAAAGAGTAACGCTATTTAGCCCTGGGGTTACTCCCCCCCATTTAGGTGGCGTGAATATGACACTAAATTATAAATGTAATTAAATCAGTTAATTAATTACACATTTCATTTAGCATATCATCCATCGCCACCTAAATTGAAGTATAACCTCAGTGGAGCTACAGAGTATTACTCAAACTACAAACGTTATTCCATATTCCATAGGTCAGTTAATCTGAAGGATCTTGTTTAAATAATTTTTGATCTGTTGGGTTTGTGACCCAAATTCATTTGGGGTTTGCATGGTTTAGTTTATTAGGTCTTGAAGAAGTCAAAATATGGTCTAAGGAGGAAAAACAGTGTTATGGTGCTAGATGGACGCTCGAGCGGCGAAATGGAATTTTAAATAGAGGACCCTTCGCCCCGAAATGCCGATGTCATCCGGGTTTTCCTTGTTTTGTTTATTCCATGTGTTTTTGACCTAATTTCCATTTTTAAAGCTATTATTAGGGTTTGATATGTACCATTATAAATAGTAGACTCTTCTCTGCAAGTTAATGCAGTAGAATTGTATAGAAAAATAATATTGTTGTAATTCTCTCTCTCCATTATAATTGAATAAAATTTTCAATTTCTCTGCCAAATTAAATTCTCGGTTATTGTGTTGTTTGCTGTGGTCAATAGTTCATATCGTGTTGTATAACTTCATCTCGTCTCTATCAAGTGTTATCATAGCTTTACTTTGATTTGTTCGAGGTTTCTTTGTTCTTGATGGCAACCATGAAGTATGAAATTCAACTTTTGGATCGCAGCACTAGATTCTCGTTGTGGTAGGTGAAGATGGGAGCAATACTCGCTCAGATAAATTTAGATAATGTGTTGTTTGGATTGATAAGACCCCACAACTTGATGACGGAGGAGAAACAACGGAAAGATCGAAAGGAACTTTCACAATTTCATCTTCAGAATAATATTCTTTGGGACGTTTTGAAGAAAAAAACAGTAATTGCGTTATGGCTTAAGTTGGAGCAATTGTGCATGAATAAAAGTTTAACAAGCAATTTGCACCTGAAGCAGCGTTTGTACTCTCATCGCAAACAGAATGCCGATCTTTGGAAGATCATCGTCCGTGTTTAAAGAAATTATCACTGATTTGGAGACCTTGTAGATAAAATAGGATGAAGTAGATTTGGTCTTGATTCTACTATGTTCGTTGTCCACTTCGTTTATATCATTTAGAGACACGATCTTATATAGTCACCATTGAAGATGGTATGATACTTTGATTTCAAAGGAGAAAATGAGTATTTGGTTGTATCTGAAACTAGAGATGGAGGATGTCTTATTGTTCATGGTGGTCACCAAAGGGGCAGATCGAAGTCTTATTTCATTAATCAAGTTTGCTTTTTATTACAAGAAAAAAATACACATCAAGATGGATTGTAACAAGTTGCAGAATAACGATAAGTTAGCTGCAAATCAAAAGGCAAGGTAATCAGATACTTCAGAGTCGATGTTTAAGAGGACTATTGGAGTGATGGAGACATGTTGGCTATTTTGATGGAACTCCAAACTTGACAAGGATTGGATTTTTTTTTATTTAGCTTGTGCTTTCCATATGTGTCCTAATTGGTATTTCTTTGCAATATATGAAGCATATTCGAAAGGTATCGTGGTTATGGGAAACACCACACTTTGTCCGATAGTTGGTATTGATAGTGTCGGACTTAAGCTATTGGATAGGACAGATAGAATACTTGATCACGTTTGACATGTTCTAAATTTGAAGAAAAGTCTGATCTCGTTGGCTACTCTTGATTCAAAAGGGTACGAGTTCATTGGTGGATGTAGAGCTTTGAAAGTTTACAAAGGTATCCAGCTTGTATTGGAGGGACGGAAAAAATTCCAATTATACATCTTGTATGACCATGCAGAATCATTGAAGAACAATTAGGAAAGGTTTAGTACTGTAGTAAATATTCGGTTTAGTATAGTACTATGGGAATTTGGTTTTGGGGTCCGTGTTGAATAATACAGTTCAATCGAGTTCAAAGGATATAGGTAATACCCTTTACCATCATCACCAGCGGTGTCATCGTATTCAATTGTTAGGGATAGACCATCTGGAAAAAGGTACGGGGGAAACTGATTTTACTGCACTTTAAGTGTATTTGAAGGTGTTCAGTCTAGTAAGGGGCATTCTACAAGAATATTTAATGTTGTTTCTATTTCAGGGTATGTTTTGGCCTTATTTGATAATTTTTAACTCATTTGTGATTTTTTGGGACCTTAAGATAATTTTGTAGAGTAGTGTTTGGATTCATTTATCCTAATTGGATATTGTGGAAGAGGTGAAATTTTTTTGGTTCGTTGGAGAAGTTAGTTTGGTTCTTATTGAAGAGTTTAGTTTATTCTTTATAGTCATATGTTTTTCCAGGTGAAGAAATTTTGGAATTTTATTCACTGGAGTGAAATTTGTGTCAAGGTGGAGATTGTTTGGTTTGTGACTCAAATTCATCCAAGATTTGCGTGATTTGGTGTTGAAATCAAAATAGGGTCCAAGAAGGAAAAATGATGTTGCAGCACTAGTTTACCGCTTGGGTGATGAGACAAAATTCAGTAGAAGACTTGCCACCCGCCTACCGCTCGAGCAGCGAGCCTGGTACTCCAGCGTCGCTGTCGTCCGAGCTTTTTTTTTTAAAAAAAAAAAATTTCACTCATATTAACCTAGTTTCCATCTTTAGAATTATTATTAGGGTTTGACATGTACCCTATTAGATTCTTGTTTACAAATTAATTAATTACTGTAAGTTAGAATTGTGTAGGAACATAATATTATTATAATTTTCTCTCTCCATTATAGTTGAATAAAGTCCTCAATTTCTTTGCCAATTAAATTCATATTTCTTGTGTTCTTATTGTATGCTGTGATCAATATATACATTATATCATGTTGTATAACATCATCCTATCCCTAGCATTATGTAATTCCAAAAACAAATTCTTGAAATAATGATAATTGAGAAAATAAATTCGTAATTTTTGCTCAAGAATCCATTTATCTTACGAAATTAGGGCCATATTCCCAGTCAACGTGACCAAAAATTTAGTCATTGATGAAGATTAAACTAGGATTAAGTAAACTATGATCCAAATCGTCAACCATGATTGATTAGGATTAAGTAGAATATGATTCAAATCGTCAACAATGATCCAAATTGTCAACCATGATCGACTAGGATTAAGTAGAATATGATTCAAATCATCAGCCATGACCAAAGATTGAGTCGCCGACTAATAATTGTTACCCTATACTTGGCACTTTGGATTGGGGTTGGGGAATTTGAGAAGAACAGAAAGTTTATAAACATATTTTTTGTGCATGATAAGGAAAACCTTGGATGTTCTTACGTAGGATGTTTACATGCTAGGTTGAGGTTACAACAAGATCGACAATTAGTGGCTTAAGAATCCACCAAGACAAATATAAAAAAATAAAATAGTTATTTTATCCTTTTGCCTACCTGCAATAGATGATCTTTTTCTTTTTTTTGGTCCTCATAATAATTAAAAAGAAAAATTAATTGAGAAAGTATAGTCGTCGATTTTTGCCAAGAAGATTGGACGGTGATATAAAGTGATAATAGTATGTGCGATAAAGTTAAATATGGTTTCATGCCACAAAACAATACTATTTAATTGGACTTTTTTGGATTGAGATTGTGGGTTGTGTTCTCTCATCCTTTATATTTTCTAATATTATGCAAAAGGGGTTTTCCCTTTGTACAGAAGTAGGGGTTCACAGAACCCCTATGACCTCTCGCATGAGGTGGGTCTCACGTGGGACCCACCTCAATAAAATAGTAAAAAAAAAAAAATTACCCAACCCCCTCATGTGTGAATGTTCTGTGGAGGTTCTGTGAAAATCCCTGTACATGCAGTATTATTGTATACAAGATCGTATATAGAGAAAGGTTGTCAAAGTTAATAGACAATTTGATGGGACAAGTGGAGAGAGAGAGAGAGAGAGAGTATGGCAACAAATAGTGGTAACTCGACAAATTAAATAAATGAGAGTGTGGCAACAAATAGTGGTAACATGATAAATTAAAGAAATGACATTTTAAATGGTTGGAACATTGCCTCGTGCTAATAACATGAAATGGTAGTATGATAAGTTAAAAGAACAAGGACCGTATCAAAAGTTATATAATCTATTGTAATTATTGAGTATCAAATTGCTTTTTATCTTCAGCATGAAAGATAGCAATCAACAAAACGAGATAGATAGTAAAAATGTATTTACCTCAAAGACTCAAAATTTGTTTAGAATACATACTTAGGATTTTTATAATTTTTTCAAGTGACAAATAGTAATTAGGGTTTCATCTAAAACGTCAAATCATAAGTCAGAGTACGTAACCAAGTTCTTTTATATACTCATTATCAACCCTACGTTTCAGTTGATATGAATTTTTGTTTGCACTTTTTTCATATTACATGTATCATAGAGACAAAGAAATGAAGAAAATGAACACCTTCACAAAAGCATGAGAAGGACGGGAAAGATAATCCTCTGAAATTGATCTTTTGTTTCTTTTCAATAATTGTTGCTTTGATGATAAAAACTATATATGATATCATAAATTAATTCAAACCCTGTATTTAATGGCATGTGTATTATATGATTGGATTAGTCAATTTAACTGTTAAGAAACTACACTATATGCATTCATATAATTATGTCACGTGGTAGCAATATATGCATTCACATGGATGCTACCAAAAAAATTGAAAAAGATTATGCAAAAATGAAAGTCTTTAATCTTCCTCCATTATCGTTTTAAATTTAGGCAAGTTGCACAATAAAGAGTTCTGCAATTGGGTAAGTTGTACAAACCTCATTGCAATTACACAAATAAAGTGCTGTCTTCCATTTAGGTAAGTTATTGAATCTTAACTTCAACAATATATAATATTATCCTCTTCAAGATTAACTTTAGTTGGATAAAAATCTTTCACTCACTTTTCCATATTTAACTTTTAGATGTGTAGATAGAAATTATGGGTTCAAGAGTCTCGTTGTTACTGTTAGCAAGTTAACTGGACAACTTTTGCCAGCCCACATATTCACATATTCTATTCTTGTAAAATTATAAAGTGTGCCCCCCGGGACACATTCAATTTGGCAAAGGAAGGGCATTGCTGGGCTTGCAACCTCAGCGTGGGAAGTTCGATTCCTGGTTGGAGCAGCTGAGTGATGTAATAATCAATATTGGTTGGAGCAGCTTGGTGATGTAATAACCATGGAGGAAGGCTCCCTTGGGGTCAGGAGTATAAGGGGTGTTCGAACACTGGTCAACTTGGGCATAACCCGCGGTTTACCTCCGCTAGTTACAGAGGGGCCGTGGTTGGTGGTCCAGGAAATTAGTCTGGCTAAGGTGGGATACCTGGGTACCAAAAAAAAAAATTTATAAAGTGTAAATTATGTGTTGTAAATTTTGTACGGTTATAGATTAATAGGGTAAATAACTTTCCTTAGTTAGACAGATTTTGAATTTGTAATCCCTTGTGTCATGCTGGCTGATTGCAACAATCAAGCACGACTGCATTCTATTTAATGAGAATTATGTGAGAAGAAATTGTGTTCGACAATTCCATATTCTGTCATGGTATCAGAGCCTGCATTCTAAATCATTGTTTTTATCTCTAGTCTGTCTGGAATTTTCTTGCAATTACTGGGCTTGGATTATCATCTCATCCTGTGGTATTCTTTTTGTGGTTCACTTAGGAATTTCTGGTGAGTTCTTGTTTCTCTTGTGGTGGTTGTGTTGTGATGATTTTTTTGTGATTTAAACATGGATTTTCTGGTGATTTTTTTGTCGCATTCTTGGGTTGTAGGTTTGTTTCTCTTGGTTCTTGGTTCTGTGATCTCTTGAATCTAATTCAATAATTATGTATGCTGAAAAATCTGAGAATGTATGTGTTCAATTCACGGGTAAGAACTACCTTGCTTGGGAATTTCAATTTCAATTTTTCTTAAGGGCAAAGAATTATGGGGGCGTACTGATGGTTCTAAGGACATTCCTGCTGAATCTGATAAGCTTACAAAATGGAAGGCGAATGCTGCTCTAATTATGAGCTGGATTTTGGGATCAGTTTATCCTCACATTATCCTTAATCTGCATCCCTATCGCACATCAAAGGAAATATGGGAATATTTGAATAGGGTATATAATCAGGAAAACAGTGCTACAAGATTTCAATTGGAACTAGAAATAGCCAATTATGCTTAGCGAAGTCGTCCATTCAAGGTTACTACTCAGTTTTTTTTTTTAAATTCTTTGGACCGAATACTCGGATATAGTTTATGCAAAGGTGCCTAATGCAGCTCTTTCATCCATTCAAGAAATGCATGAAACTAGCAAACGAGATCAGTTTTTTATGAAGTTTCGTTTTGAATTTGAGACCACCAGATCAGCCTTGATGAGCCGTGAGAAACCTCAATCTTTAGACCTCTGTTTGGGAGAACTCCATCGGGAAGAACAGAGATCACTCAAGCAGGTTACTTTAGAGGAACAAAAAATTTATCCTATGTTTTCTAATGTAGCCTATGCTGCACATGCCAAACCAAAAGGAAGAGACATGTGTACTGTATAGTGTTATAGCTGCAAGGAATATGGGCACATTGCTAACAATTGTCAAAAGAAATTTTGCAATTACTGTAAGAAGGCTAGTCACTTTATTACAGCATGTTCTACTCGTCCCCAAAATAGACAGACGCCTGTCTTTCATGCCTCAGTTTCTTCCACTCCAGTGACAAAACAACCTAGTGCTTCAGCCTCGTCTATGCATCCTTCAGCTGGCTCTAGTTCTCTCACTCCAGAGATGGTGCAGCAAATGATTATCTCTACTTTTCAGCCTTAGGTCTTCAAGGTAATCATATTACTTCTTCACAGCCTTGGTTTCTTGATTCTGGAGCTTCTAACCATATGTTCAAATCCACCACTACTCTTACCAATGTCCAACCATACATTGGTACTTAAAAAATTCATACAGCCAATGGAAGTACTCTAACTATCACTGCTATTGGTGATATTTCTTCATCTTTTAAAGATATTTTTGTCTCTCCTTGTCTTTCTACCAATCTTATATTCTTATTTCAATTGGTAGATAATAGTTGTGATGTCTCTTTTTCTCGTGATGGTTGCATTGTATAAGATCAGGTGTCAGATATGCGGATCACGAAAGGACCTAAAGTTGGACGACTCTTTCCGCTACTCTTATCAATTCATGCTGCTATTCAGTTCCCTCTTTTATCTCTTGCTTGTACCATTGTCAAAAATAAAAGTGAGGTGTGGCATAGACGTCTCGGCCACCCTAACTCTTAAGTATTGTCATGTTTATTGCATTATGATTTATTGGACAATAAAGAAAAAATTTCTTGTAATGATATTCAATTTGAATGTTCTTCATGTAAGTTAGACAATAGCAAAAATCTCAATTTTCCTTTTCATGCAACACATGCTAAAAATTGTTTTGACATAATTCATAGTGATGTGTGGGGGATTACACTAGTTATTTCACATGCTCAATATAAATACTTTGTGACCTTTATAGATGATTATTCTCGGTTTACATGGGTATACTTTCTTCGATCCAAATCCGAAGTCTTCACTACATTTAAAATATTTACTGCCTTTATTGAGATCCAATTCTCCACTTGTATTGAGATTTTACGATCCGATTCAGGTGGAGAATACATGTCTAAAGAGTTTCATGACTTCTTACATCACAAAGGCATTGTTTCTCAACGCTCTTACCTGTACACTCCCCAGCAAATTGGTATTGCTGCAAAAAATAGGCATCTATTAGATGTGGTTCAGACCTTATTGATTGATTCTTCAGTTCCATCGAAGTTCTGAGTTGAGGCCTTGTCAACAACAGTTTATTAATTAATCGTCTCATTTCACCTATTTTGAACCAAGAATCACCTTATTTTTGTCTCTACCAAAAAATCCCAGTTATTTTGATCTTCATACTTTTGGTTGTGTTTGTTTTGTCCACTTACCTCCTCCAGAACGTAATAAATTGTCCCCTCAGTCTGTTAAGTGTGATTTTTCGGGTTATAGCAATAGTAAAAAAGGTTTTGTATGCTATAATCCATCTTTCACTTCGAAGTCTCTAGAAATGTTCTGTTTTTCCAGAATCAGCATTTTTTTTCAACCCTTGAGATCTCTTCCTTTCCTATTTTATCTACTCTTCCTAGTTTGATGACTCGTCTCTATCTATAGAGCGTTACAAACCTCGATTTGTGTATGAAAGACGTCGACAACATGAGCTTGATATCTCAACAAGCCCTGATGGGTCTCTTCCAGATCATACTCCTACACCTGAGCCTTCCGGTGTTCAACTACCTCATAGATCAAGCCGTCATTCTCATCCTCCAAATATATATGGGTATTTGTCTGTTACTTCTGATGTATCCAATACCTCTTATCCTACTACCTTGTCTTCTATTTCAACTCCTACTCGTTATGTTAAATCTGTAAAACATGAGTGCTGGAGAAAGGCTATGCAAGATGAGCTTCAAGCTCTTGCCGATAATGACACTTGGGATATTGCCCCTTCTACCTCTAATGTCAAACATATTAGCTGCAAGTGGGTATACTCTGTTAAGCTCAACTCGAATGGTACCTTGGATCAATATAAGGGCCAATTGGTGGCTCTTGGTAATAAACAAGAGTATAGTGTGGATTAAGATGAGACGTTTGCCCCAGTGGCCAAGATGACTACGGTACGTACTATTCTTGCCATTACAGCTTCCCAAATTGGCCTTTACATCAAATGAATGTAAAAAATGCCTTCCTCCATGATGATCTTAAAGAGGACATCTATATGCAGCTTCTCAGAATTGGCATTTACATCAAATGGATGTAAAAAATGCCTTCCTCCATTGTGATTTGAAAGAGGACATCTATATGCAACTTCCACTTGGATTGGCTACATGTACTTCTCAGGATGTGTGTAAGTTAAAGCGTTCTTTATATGGATTACGAAAGGCTCATCGAGCATGGTTTGACAAGTTTCGAAATACTTTGCTTCAGTTTTCTTTTGTCTAAGGGTATTGTACTGCTTCTTATTTATATAGATGATATATCATCATTGGTACCGATTTTGACTTGATTGTTCAACTTCAAAAGCAGTTTCATGATTCCTTTCATATGAAAGATCTTGGTCCACTTATATATTTTTTGGGTCTTAAGGTACATTCTAGTCCTACGACATCTTTGTCAATCAACATAAATATGTCCAAGACTTGATTGCTTTAGCTGGTCTTTAGGATACTCCTTTAGTGGACACTCCTTTAGAAGTGACTGTTAAGTTCTATCGTGATGAAAGAGATCTTCTTTCTGATCCTACTCTTTACCGTCGTCTTGTTGGAAGTCTCATTTACCTGACTATTACTCGACCTGACTTATCTTATGTTGTTCATCAAGTTAGCCAGTTTATGACTTTCCCTAGGTATCTTCACATGGCTTCTGCGCATCGTATCATTCGTTATATTCAGGGGTCTCCCAACCTTGCTTTATTCTTTCCCGCTGGTTCAACTCTTCAACTTCTAGCCTATAGTGGCATTGATTGGGTTGGATGTCCTGACACTCGTCGCTCTACCACTAGTTGGTGTATATTTCTTGGTGATGGGTTAATTTCTTGGAAATGTAAGAAGCAAGATCGAGTTTTGAAGTCTTCTACTAAAGCTGAATATCGGGCTATGTCCACTGCATGTTCTGAAATTATTTGGCTTCGAGGTCTCTTAGCCGAACTTGGATTTTCTCAATTGCATCCAACTCCACTTCATGCCGATAATACTAACGCAATTCAAATAGCATCTAATCATGTTTATCATAAATGCACCAAGCATATCAAAGTGGATTGCCATTATACTAGGGAAGCTTTTGACAATCGTGTTATCCCTCTTCCTCACATCTCTACGGTCCTTCAAGTGGCTGATGTGTTTACCAATGCAATGACTTGACGATGTCACCAATTTTTGGTTAGCAAATTGCTACTGGTCGATAGACCCGCATCAATTTGAGGGGGACATTAGCAAGTTAATTGGACAACTTTATTCAATTCTTATAAAATTATAAAGTGTAAATTATGTGCTATGCCCCTGTTTGATTCCCATTTCGGGAAAATTGTAGAAATTTTTTGAACGTTGCTACAATAAGATTCCTGACATTTTCTCTGCAACTCTCAGCCATGCACTTGTACACAATGACCATAATGCCCTCATTGAATGATGTTCACATGCTCACTTTCCCAATCCATAAGGGCGGCTTCGTAATTTTGCATATGCTGTCATAACATTTTGACCAAAATTGGCAACAATGGGCCCACGTGATTTGAAAGGAAAATACATTTTTTGGCCAAAATAGTGTGCATCAAACGGGCGCATAAATTTTGTACAGTTATAGATTAATAGGATAAATAACTTTCCTTAGTTAGACAAATTTTGAATTTGTAATCCCTTGTGTGATGCTGGTTGATTGCAACAATCAAGCAGTATTCTATTTAATGAGAATTATGTGAGAAGAAATTGAGTTCGACAATTCCATATTCTGTCAGTTATTTATGAATAATTTGCACATATGACACATTTAATAAAAGATAAATCTTACTTACACATGTAGGGGGCACATTGAGGAGTAAATTTTCAAAGAAACAAATATTTATATTTAGCCATTTAACTTTTTAGATAAGGTGATAATTTCAGGAGGCGGTCCATAAGTCTTATTATATATAAAAAGATGTGTAAAAATTAAAATGATTGACGAAGACAACTTTGAGTCAACCAATTTGAAGAGTTATCTAGCACAAATTAAACAAAATCACAGCTATCAAAAAAAATAACATACCAACAAAACCTAATTCCAATTTAAAACGCCAACGTCGGTCTACTATTCAACTCATTCTTTAATTCTAGTTTATTTTTAATTATATTCTAAAAAGACAATGACACCCATATTGCTTTTTCCCTCAGAACCATAAAAGAAAGGATCAATTTGGAATAATATATTATATTCAAATTATATCAATTTCCAATTGAAAATGACCTAAACATATTAAATCTTAGCCATCCATTCAGGTGATAAGGCTAGATCAACGGTGATTTGAAAGAACAAATAATGTTCATTCATTTCTTCCACAGATATTCCATAACTTTCAAACAAATTATTTCCCAAAAATGAAAAAGAAAGGTTTTAATACTTACATATTTATTTGAATTTCATTTCACACGCATGTATATTTCATTTGAGGTCTATTTAAGGAGGTCCAAAATTTGCCATTGAAGCTCAGGAAGAAAGTGTAATTGTAAGGTGACATCCCTCTTAGGTGTTACTATACTATACTTCCCACCCCCCAATCCCACACCAAGAAATGGCCCCAGAAGTAGCTGTTGATGTTGGCACTGGNAGGAAAATCCCAACTGGTCTTGAAATGGAATATTCAAAGAAGGGTTACGTGACTTTTTTAGCTGGAAATGGTGATTATGTTAAAGGAGTTGTTGGGTTGGCTAAGGGTTTGAGAAAGGTGAAAAGTGCTTACCCTCTAGTGGTAGCAATCTTGCCCGACGTGCCGGAGGAACATCGAGAGATTTTAAGGGCACAGGGCTGTATTGTTCATGAGATTGAATCTATTTATCCACCTGATAATCAAATCCAATTTTCTATGGCTTACTATGTCATCAACTACTCCAAGCTCCGTATATGGAATGTATGTGTACTCTCTCTCTCTCTCTCTGAGACACATGCGCACTCACGCGCACACATGCATTAATAGTAATTTTCATAATAACTTTACCTACTAATCAAAGATATCAAGAAAACTTGTCAGTGTAATGCATGTAAAACACTTTGATAAAAGGCGTCAAAAGTGGATATTCGTCGTTAACTCTGTAGTTGTTTGGAACAATATTTAGCCTCTATTTGGTACACATTAATATTTTCGTTATCATTCTTCTACTCATTTTCAACCACACATTTTTCAATAAAATATATTTTCCATCACATCAATAACTTTTCTTTCTTTTTCAACCACACATTCTCCATCAATTTAGTATTCCAAAATAAATTCTTCCAAAATAACGTGGGTCAAACACACCCTTAAAATGAATACATGTTACCTTCTCTATTAGTTTAAACTTATACCTAAGTTGATTAATATGGTATAAAAGCCATGTGGTCTACATGTGAAGATGTGAGTTAAAGATAATATTTAAATGAGTAATTATAATCATCTCTATCAATTTAAATTTTTAGATGATTCAGCTAATAAAGTGAGGGATTTTATTAGTTGGTAATAACTTTTTCTTGTGGTGAAAGTTTTATATATACCCCCGTTTGAGCCATCTTTTTTTAAAATGAGAATGAAAAATATAGTCGTTATTGGGGCCCACATAAAAGACAGAAAATTTGAATTTAAATGTTGATATGATGGATAACGGTCATATTTTTCATTTTAATGAGGAGAATAGATGACTCAAACAAGGCCATATATTATAATTCACGCATTGAAGTTTAAGGTCCTACTTCCCTAGAATGTCTGAAGACAAAGATTCTGGGACATATTCATGGTTTTTAAATTTGATGCTACATTTAAAAGAATTAATTAAGGAATCCTAGAAGACAACTAATATTCAAGCTGATGTTGATGTCAATACATTACTTAGCCCCTACGTAAAGAGGAAATGGGGAAAAAGAAAAAAGAAAGAAAAAATATGGCCACTTGTAAGGGTGGGCAAAAAAATCGAAAAACCAACCAAACCGACTCGGTTTGGGTCGGTTTTATATAGTTAATTGGTTTGGTTTTAAACAAAATCATGGTTGTTCGGTTTGGTCATGGTTTAAAACCTCAAACCACTGGTTAACCGATCCAACTCACTTACACATGTTTCCATTTTTTTTCTTTAAAAAAAAAGAAAAATCAAAATCAAAATCTTAATGATGTTCTCCAGAATGTGAAGGTGCCCAATTATTAGATGTTAACACAATTTATTTTTTTTGCTTGAGTTTCTTTCTTGTAACATAAATTTTATTTTCTTACTTTTGAATTTGGATTATGCTTAGTTCTGGTTATTTTCTTAGTCTTGGTGTTGGTTCTTGGACGTGTCAGTGTGAGTAATGAAAATGAATGACATATATCTTTTTTTACATGACTTTCCATTTTTTATGATGTAATATTATTTAAAAGTCTAAACCGACTAACCGAACCGAACCAAACCAAACCGATTTGGTTTGGGTTGGTTTGGTTTAAGAGTTAGAGTGGATTGGTTTGAATTGAAATATTTCCAAACTGACTAATTTGGTTTTGGTTTCGGGTTGGGGTCGAAACCAACCCAAACCGAATCGCGTCCAGCCCTAACCACTTGTTTTGTGTTTTCAACGCAGCTTGTATTAAATTCTATTTTTTCTTTTTTTGAGGGTCAATAAAAGACAATTATAATCAGTAAATAATTGTAGTTACATGAGAATCTCTAAGAACCAAATTTAAGGAAGTATATATGTTTAAGCATAATTCTCCTATATAAATTTTTTCCATCTTTAACCGCTTAAATTTAAGATATTGTGATTCAACATGGTATCTCAGATCCCGACTTTATTATCATCTTCCTAGTTAGTTTATTTTATATTTTCTAAATTCACTTATTTAAATTTTATACATTCAGTTTTTGGAGTACAGCAAGATGGTATACCTTGATGCAGACATCCAAGTCTATGAAAACATTGATCATCTTTTGGACACACCAAATGGCTACTTCTATGCTGTAATGGACTGTTTTTGTGAAAAAACATGGAGCCACTCTCCACAGTTTTCCATTGGGTATTGCCAGCAGTGCCCAAATAAGGTTACTTGGCCTGCTGAAATGGGATCCCCTCCTCCTTTGTATTTCAATGCTGGAATGTTTGTGTTTGAGCCAAGCAGATTGACTTATGAAAGCCTTCTTGAAACTCTGAAAATTACTCCACCAACACCATTCGCAGAACAGGTGAGTCAGTTAATTATGCCATGTTGTTTTTTGGTGAGTTGAATGGTTAAAATCTTCTTTTAATACGTTTATAAAAAATGTGCAGTGTAAGGTGAGGGTGATAAAAAATACACTGGGCACGCGAGGGAGCATGTTGAGAGTATAGTTTTAGTAATAAATTTGTTGGCAATTAGAATGCCCCGTATAGCACAATTTAGTCAAGTCAATTTATAGGATTTCATGTCTTACGCTTTTTCGCTTATTTTTCTTTTAATAGAATTTCATATGCTTTTTGATCCATGAAATGTTCAAAGTTTATTTAGGGCCAGTTTGGGCCGGATTAAAACCTGATTTTAATTTAAGTTAAAGTCAAACAATCAATATCAACCACACCTTTCATGGGTCACATATCTTTTTAACCACACATTTCAAAAACTTCTATCACAATCCACTTAACACGCTAACTTGTTGGCCAGCTAGTTGTGGTAACCTTCACCATCAACCTAAATAAGTGGACATTGATTGCAAATAATTAAAATTGGCCTAAATAAGACTTCAATATTTGTCGTGGTACATCTTTTAATAAATCTCATAATCGTTGTTGATTAATCTTTCTTTTGTTATATAATTCAATGACAGGATTTTCTGAACATGTTCTTCCAACAAGTCTACAAACCAATTCCTCTGGTGTACAACCTTGTTCTAGCTATGCTATGGCGCCATCCTGAGAACGTCGAACTTGAAAAAGTTAAAGTCGTTCACTACTGTGCTGCTGTAAGAATAATCCCTACTAAAAAACTATTTCTTAGATAGAGTCGAGGGAAAAAAAAAAAAAAGATTTGTATAATCAATCCCAAATTTATCTGCAAGGTGACATATCCTTTTGTCATGGTTTAATTATGTTTAGGGATCAAAGCCATGGAGGTATACTGGCCAAGAAGCCAACATGGATAGAAAAGACATCAAAATGCTCGTCAAGAAATGGTGGGACGTTTACGAGGATGCTTCACTCGACTTTAAGGCTGAAGAAAGTAGTGCTGCAGTGGAAGAAACCTTCTCAAAACCATCCATCTTAGCTGCAATGCCTGAGCCAGCAGTATCCTATATTGCTGCTCCTTCTGCTGCTTAAGAAGAAGCAAATTAAGAACTAATTGACGTCGCCAAAACTTTGGTTGATCATAAGTGGGCTACCTGGCCTATTTTTGGTGTGTGGACTCAACTAAAGTCTAAATATAAGAGATAGTTTGTTTTCTGTTTGATTTGGTCATAGGTACGTAGCAGAAAAGAAAATGTGCTAACTTTTCTTCTGCAATTAATTAATATGAATTATCTAATTTTAGTCTTACAAATGCATTCACTGAAACATGTTAATGATATATTTTCATTGACAAATGATGTGTACATATAGCTAAAATATGTCCATCCCTAATATTAAACTTGTGTTACTATCTTAACAAACTTGTCAATATAGTATCATAGCCTCAAAAGAAAAGCTCAAACAATTTCAATATTGGTATTTTAAAATAAGCGACCTGCATGCATACAAATATATTCTTATAAAATTGATCACACATGGATTTTATATGAAAACATTAACCAACAAATTAGGTTATGTGTTACTCTTATATCTTGTAACAAGATTGATATTTTAAGATATGGAACTCTAGTGTTCAATATTGCATTAAAAAAAATGTATATTTTTATAGAATTGATGACGATGACAAATGTCAATTATTCCTATATTATATACATATACTGTGATCTTGACGTCTCAATAATTGAGCACTTGTTACTATTTTTTTTTTTTTTTTTGAACTAAATTTTTTTCCGGATGAAATTACCAGAGGGCATCATAAAATGAGAAAAAAAAACAAAGACAGTTAGATGCTAAAAAGACATTCATGTAGGAACAATACATCCAATAAGTGTACAAAAAGAATTTCAGTATCAAACACTGGGCCAACTCAAGCGTATCGTTTTCAAGTTCTGGGACAAGTACGTTATATGCATCTTCAAGGGTAACACGTAGGTAAATATTGATAAAATAGAGGCTACAATTGTGGATGAAGACTCGGAAAAAAACATCAATACTACAGCCCAGCAATGCTCTAGCATGATAGCAAAATATGGAAACAAATCTGTATAGTTAAAGGCTTGCGTGATAACAGCCACGATCTTGTAAAATCTTGTAATTAACGTTAGCATGATTATAGCATAGTTTATAGCAGTTTACAATGTAACCGTTATTTTGTAAAGATATACAAAGTCTTATAAATATAGAGCATCACATCCTGTTATAGGTGTGACGAATTTCCTCAATTCTTCCATTCTAATTTTTCTTCTAATATGAAAAAGGTTGAAGTTTAAAGCCTGTTTGGGTAGAGATTAAAATCGGATTAAAATTGAAAAACTAATCGTTATTGTTGACTTTTATTAGACGGATGAGACCCAATAACGAGTATATTTTCAATTTTAAATGAATTTTAATTATTACCAAACACACTCTTAGTAAGTTTTCTTCTGGGCCACATATTAGCTATTACTTTGTTTGATTCCGAGGAAACGATTCTACGACGGATATTATTTCGTTAACGACCTGTTATTTCTTTAATACTTACGGCATGTTTGGTTTGGATTTTACAATTCTACAGTAAATCAATTCTCATTTTTCAACCACACATTCTTCAATAAAATAATATTTTACATCACATCAATACTTTTTTCTTCTTTTTCAACCACACATTTCCCATCATATCACTATTCAAAATCAATTCTTCCTCCAAAAAATCTAAACCAAACAAGC
>CAIGRF010009707.1:0-10774 GCA_903798235.1 Fraxinus ornus | reverse complement strand
AAAAAAAACGAGATTCAAAGAAAATACATCGATTCCATAACATATATAAATATGTTATTTGATTATTTGTTAATGAGATTTGGATAGATACAATTTATTAATGTTGATTATCTCATATCCACTCCCCTATTCTTTCTATGGGAATTATAGAGAAAAAAAAATGGAATCCCGATTCGGTATGGGAAGTGACTTGTCTAGTTACAAAGACAAACAGTAAGTCCAAATTTAGTCAAGCTTTAGTCTAACCCACGAAGAGACTCTTGTCCTATTGATTGAATTTAGTACCAAGAACTCACTCTTGTTTCAAATTCAAAGATCTCGAGAAAAATCTATTTACTAATTAGGCTCCCTCATTTACGGGATAAATAGTAAGAGATAGGGAATATAGATTCTTTTGCATCTCGATTCAATCCATCGTTGAAAAATCAAATAGATATGGGATGAAAAGTTTTTCCAAGTAACTAGCTTTCCTAAATATCAAAGGGAATGAACATATGATGAAAAGCCCACCCAACTTTTTGAATTCAAAACTCTTTTGTTTTGATAGCATATTTTAAGGTGTCAGCAATTCATGAAAGCGTCCCGGCCTTGTTTTAGGGTAACACCTCCTCCCTTTGACAGGCACCCTTGTTACTACCCTACCATGTTAATTTATATATTCAATGCAATTTCTTACCCTCCTACACAAAGTGGCTTAAGAGTTTTACTACTTATTATATAAAGAGCTCTTAAATGCATGTCTCGTAAAAGAGTTTGAGTCTCATTTTGTTAAGATAACATTGTGACATCATCAAGGTCGCTAGGTTAAGGGTTATTAATTTTAAAAAAAGTTTCAAAAAAATTATAGTGATTTTAGGATGTCAATGTAAGTGTTATGCCATAAGTCCAATTAATTGTGGACATAAACACTTTTAATATATAATTGATGCATGTCATTTATGGCAAATCTATTAATTAATTGAATTAGTATTTTAATAAATTAAATAATAGAATCCGTATATTCAGTCTTGATAATAATGTTAGATACAAATTATATATAACTGAATCTTAAATCATCCATGGTCATAAGTAATAACGAGATACATATATCGTTATTACGGATAGGCCATCATGTGTGTTATTTCTTATTTGTGAAGTAAGTAGCTAATCTCACTAGTTAACGTGCAGCAACACTTAAATGAACACGTAGATGTTTTGTTATAGAACAAAACATTGGAAACCCATTAGGGAGATTCCACATGGATAACTATCTGAGTGTTAATGGTTAATCTCTAACGTTCGGCAGTAGAATTGGTCATTTGACTTGAGTTCATCATAGTTCCATCTATGAGGACAGTCATATTTTGATGATATTTGATATTGCTCGGACAAGGATCGTCAATACAACATCGTTCGGGTATGTCAAGAATCATATGAAGGTTGTGAATGATCAATATAGGATTCGTCACTATTAGATAATAAGAGATTATAATCTACATTTAATTTAGTTAAGTTGATAACGAAATCCTTCACCAAAATGTACTCATAAGTTCAGATAAGAGTTTTCGACTTACATTGACTTAATAGTATGATAAAAAAATATGGTTGATAATTGAGATTAAGACATATCTATATCTCATAATTGATTGAATTATATTGACAAAAGGATTATGTTTCACGGTAAACGAATAAGTTTGATTTTGTCATATCAGGTGACATTTCTCATCCCATGTATTGCTCGACAAATTACTAGATGTTAATATGGGACGATAGATGTGAATTGATGATAAATTAAAATGGGGTATTTTAATTTATCGATTTTGATTAAATCAAAATAATAATTCACGTCGTGATCTAGAATCTAATGGGTCACACGCGAAAGCAGAACCAGAAGAATGAGATTTACTAATTAACTAATTAACAAGTGTTGGACAATTAATTAATTGGGTTGGTTGTGAATATGCCCGAATTAATTAATTTAATTGGATTAATTAATTCATGGACCAAATTTAATTAATTGGATTAAATAAATATTGGACTGGGTTAAGCTTAGAGACGGGCTAAGATCACTTGGACTTTTAGTAATAAGCTGCCAGGTCTTGAAAATTCAGAACACAATTCATTATTTGCTAGCACAAGAAAAGAGAAACCATAGTTCTCTCATTCTTATTCCATATATAGATTTCTATTGAGGCTGGACAATTGGATAGCTGTAAATTGTAGATCATGATTGTTTGTGTTCCAAAATTAGCAAATGAGTTTGCAGAACCTACAAAGGTATAATCCCTATCACAGTTTCATTTTAAATACAAAGAAGATCTTTGATGGGAATTTAAATTTGCTTTATTTTTTGCCGTGCATGTTAAGTGAATTCGCAACAGTAGTATTAGAGCCTACTTTGTGCTTATTAGAAATGTTTGCATCTTAAAACAATCAAAAGTTGAGTGTTCATATTTACTTGAATATAATAGTTTAGAAAATTATTTTTCATATTCAAAAATCTGTTTTCGAAAAAACCTAATTTTTTGGTCCAAAAAAAACTCGAAAAATTAGATCGAGAACTGGAAGGTATGTGGCCTGCTCCAACTGAAGTCGCTGGTAAATCGTAGTGGCAATGCCACGGCGATGGTCGCCACTGCTCATTGCTGCAAAAGATCATCGCCATTGTACAGAAAGCAAACACGATGCTGCTACAACATGGCAGGGCCGCCACTATTGTCACAGCGGTGGCACCTCCCCCTAGTGTGAGTAAAGATGGCGCCAGTCATTGCTGGCATCACCAAGAAAAAAAAAATTGGGTTTTGAATCGAGGTAAGAGGTGAAAGTGGGGGCCTCTGATGCAATTTTTGAAATTGCAGGCCCCACATGCAATTATGATAAAAGGGTCAATTTGTAATTTCTTAAAATAAGGACATGTTCTGCAATTTTATAAATGGGAACGGTATGCCAATAAATATGGGTTAGAAATATCCATTTTCAAAAGGGTTTTCAATGCAATTTTAAGAAGGATTTTAAAATTGATTTTAAATATTTTGACATATACTTTCAATTTTGACCCGAATTAAAATGTTATTTAAAATTGACGACTTTTTATATTTTCGTTAAAATCGAATGTTAACATAGATATTAAATTTTGACCCTAAATTAAATTTTATGAACTTATGGACGTGTTTCATCCAATGCACGTTAGTAAGACCAAGAAAGTTGAATTTGACTAGATTTTTAACAATTTCAAAAAGGGAAAAATAATAACTTTATATTTTTCACATAAAACAATAAAAATAACCAAATAAATAATAATGAAAAAAAAAATTCATCTTCACCCGCCCCACTACACCGCACCTAGAGGCAACCCTAAGGATGCTCGAGTTGAGCAACCGTATAGGTCTCAACATTGTATGAGCACCAAAAAAATTTGTTATAGTTGTGTGTGTATGTCTGTAATTATATATTTAAAATATTTTATTAATTTTAATTAAATTGTTATTACTATGTTAAGCTAAAGGGAACACAATATATGAAAAGATAGATTAAAAAAATAGACAAATAATGTCCTTATTTAACATTATTGTATTTCTTATTAGTAATTGTGTGTCATACCAAGAAATGGTTTTATTAGACCAAGGGAAATGATTCACATTGTTTAGGTTTCTTCGTAGCTAATTTCAATGTGTTGTGTTTAACTATTGTTAAAATACGGTGACCCAAATTCAGTTTGACAAGGCTTGAAAAGCTTGCATTGCGACATATATGGTGAAACTAAAATTATGAAAAAAAAAGGGTGTGTGGTGGTAGCGAAGGGATCAGGTCGATCTAGAGGTATGGACCTGATGTATTATTATACATATGATTTTATATTAGGGTTTCATTGAATCATCTTATTATATCATTTGGAGTAGCCGCACCTCTTGTGAATATCTTTGATATAAATGAATTCCTCCCCCTCTGTCCATGATTTTTTTTCCTTGTTTTAGGTTTTCACCTAAATTTGTATTTTTGTTCTTAATTTTTATTCCATATTCTCATTCTTTCGTAACAACTATTTTCCAAGCTCCAAAATTAAGAGAAGTTTTACTTGAAGTTGCTGAAATTGAAAATGACAATGATGTAAAGTGTCGGGCTAATGCTTTAGCAACCCTTTATATTGGAAAATTCGAGCTTTTAGTAGATATGATTTTATGGTATGAGACATCATATGTTGTTATGATTAGATCCCCTTGCAATCTAATAATATGCTTATTGACACTGCTATTGCAGAAGTGAATAGGCTCATTGCTTTTTCAACAATAAAATAAATTATAGCATTAGCTTTGATATCTATTGAACAACATTTGTTGGAAAATATTAATTACGAAAGTTTAATTAGTGAGTTTGCTTCTAAATATACGAGAAGATATATTTTTACATAATTTGTGCATTTCAAGATTTACATATGGTATTTGCTGTTTTTGATTCCAAGATTGAATTTCACGAAGAGGTTAGTGTCTTGGATGGTTCTTGGTTGATAACATATGAATTTTGACGAAGTTCGAAAAATGTTTTCGAACTTTACTTGTACTTATCTTATTCAATCCATGTAAATATAAACAAATATTTAAATATCATATTTTTGAAACGAAATAATATTATTTGAGGATATTTTATTTTTCAAATTTTATTTTTTTAATTAAATGAAAGTGGCGCCATTTTTAAATGTTACATATGGCACCCAAGATTTGAGGGTCGGCCGAACTACACCCTAAGCAAATCAAAACTCACCGGGCCACAACTGACCACCGCTACCAATGTTGGATGTTGCTCAAATTAACAAGGAGTGATTTTGGAAGTAATGAAAGTGGTCAACTATGAGAAAAAAACAAGCAAAAACAAAACGAGAACAAAAACAATAAAGGTCGAAAAATGGCATGGGCGACCACCCAGGCTTGGCAGGCGGTCGCTTGGCCTTGTGTTGCAATTATAGGGTAAAATTTGATGAACTAAACGTGTGCCCAGTTTTGTACTGGGTGGTCACCCAGTACAAAAATATATATGTTGAGATTTTGAATTCTAGTATCTTTTCATCAAACTTTACACTTTTTTGGCTTGTTTTTGGCACCTATCCATGCATGACGGTTGATGTTCTATAAATAGAGATAGTTTTCATGTTGGAAAACATATCACAAACATCGAATTGATATACCTATATCCAAATCAAAAGGTTAAATCAAGTTTATAGATTTGCTCTAGAAGTTCATTTCTAAGTTTGGTTTTGCTTGATTTTAACTTGGATTAATGTTTGTTTACTCCTACAAACTATTTGTCATCGAAGCTTACAAGCATTTATCTAGTGGTGGCAAATATTGTTTGAGAACAACGATTCATAATCGTGTTCAAACCTTCCATTTTGGCGAGATTCTTATTGCTGATTTTTCTTGTTCTTCATCAATTTTTCTCAACAATCTCAAATGATATTTTCAACATGGAGAACAAGACATTTATGACTATGATAAAGATGAATCAAGACCTTGTGAAGCTTGATAGATTCGATGGGTCGAGCTTTACAAGATGGAAGGACAAGCTAAAGTTTCTATTTACAATCTTAAAGATCTTTTATATCTTGGATTCGGACTTAGAGCCATTGTCGGAACCAACCCCAAATGACATAGATGAAACAAGGATAACAAGGCAAAATGGAGAAGAAGATGAATTGATATGTAGATGACACATTCTGAACACTTTCTCCAATCGCCTCTATGATCTCTACAAAAATAACACCTCGGCAAAGGAGATATGGAAATCGTTGGAAACCAAATACAAGGTCGAGGAGAAAGGTACCAAAACGTTTTTGATTTCTAAATATTTTGATTTTAAATTTTTGGATAACTTGCTAATATTAGGATAGGTGCATGAATTGTAAGTTATAGTTAATAAAATGAGGGCTGTGAAGATTGATCTTCCCGAAACCTTTCAAGTACAATCATTGTGAAATCGCCATCTTCATGGAAGAGTTATAGCAGAAAATTCTTCACAATTCCTAAGATTATTCTTTTGAAGAGATTCAAAAGCATCTTCGCATAGAGGAAGAGTCAAGGGCACGAGATGGAAATGAAAATTCTCATGAGAGCACTTCCAAAGCTCATACCGTGGATCAACTGCAAAGAAATTCAAAGTTTATTTTTATGTGTATGGCGAACTCGGACATTATGCTTGGGATTGTAGACACTGTAAATAACTAATGCAAGAAGGCAAACTGATGTTAACAACATCATTACTACCGTGAGCATTGTGAATTCAGTCATAGAAAAGGTTCAAGGACGGTGGTATGATACTTGTTCCACCATACATGTGTGATATGCTAGATCCCCTTTCAAAAGATATCAAAAAAGTGAATGACGAACACATTCAAATGGGGATGAAGTTCAATCAAAGGTTGTTGGCAAATGAAGCATAGACTTACAATCCAAGTCCGACAAGGAGATCACACTACTAAACGTATTACAAGTACCGAATATGAATAGAAATCTTGTAAGTGATGATTTGTTGGGAAAACTAGAAATTAAGTCCACGAATGAGTCAGGCAAACTTATACTTTCTCGGAATGATGTATTTGTTGGAAAATGTTATTATAGTGATAGAATGGTCAATCTTTTGTACTATTGACAATAATATCAATAAAATTACAAATTTAAATTATNGAATTATGTATTAAGTCTAAATTGATTAAGAAACATCTTCATAGTGTTGAAATGAAATCTAATTTGCTAGACTTAATTCATTCTAATAGATGTGAATTAAATGGAATGTTAACTAGAGAAGGTAATAGATACTTCATAACATTCATAGATGATCATTCTAAATTTTGCTATATCTACTTGTTGAAACATAATGATGAAACATTTAACATGTTTAAGATGTACAAAGCCGAAGTAGAAAATCAATTAATTAGAAAGATTAAAATTCTTAAAAGTGATAGGGGAGGTGAATATTTCTCTAGTGAATTTAATTTTTTTTGTGAACATGGCATAGTATATCGATGTAGTGCACCTAGAACACTCGAACAAAATGATTTGAGTGAAAGAAAGAGTAAGACGCTAGTTGAAATGATGAATGCTATGTTATTAAGTGCTAAGTTACCAACTAATTTATGGGGCAAAACTTTATCAAGTGCATGTCACAGAGTTAATAGGATTCCTTCAAAAAGATTTAATGTTTCTCCGTATGAATTGTGGGAAGGGAGAAAAATAAACATTGGTTATTTCAAAGTGTGGATGTGTCTTGCTTATAGTAAGAACACGGATCCTAAAAGGAATAAGTTGAGTCCTAAAGGGATCAAATAAGCTTTTGTAGGTATGCCCAAAATAGTAAGACATATCGTTTATTAAACTTAGAAACCAATGTTATTATTGAATCTCGTGAAATAGAGTTCTTTAAGAATGTGTTATTTTCAGATAATAATTCTTTAAGAGAACCTCAAGTGGAGATTCCTAGCTCTACGAGGTCACGGTAGAAAAACCTTCTGAGAATGTTGAAACAAATGAACTTCACAGAAGCAAAAGAGTTGGAAAGGAGAAAATGTTATGACCGGCTGAATTAGACTCTCAACTTATTTCTTTCAATTTAGTTAAGAGAAATGAGACAAAAACTACTCTGTATGTTCTTCAAGTGGAAACCGATCCTAAAACTTATCAAGAAGCAATGATATTTAGAGATAGCACGTTTTGAAGGATGAAGTAAATGATCGGATTGATTCAATAATATCAAACAACACTTGAAAATTATTCGATTTACCACATGTATCCAAACCTATATGCTGCAAATGGGTATTTCAAAGGAATTACAATGTGAACAGTATTCTTAATACATTTAAAGCTAGATTAGTGGCTAAAGAATATTGACAAAAAAAGGAATAGATTAATTTGACACGTATGCACCAGTTGCGAATAACATCAATTAGGATTATATTCGCTTTAGATTCAATCTATGATTTGCATATACATCAAATGGACGATAAAACGATATTCTTAAATGGGGATCTCAATAAAGATGTCTATATGGAATAATCGGAAGGATTTGTTCTACCTGAAAATGAGGATAAAGTATACAAACTAATAAAATCCTTATACGGATTAAAACAAGCACAAAAGAAATGTCACGAAAAACTTGGCTTACCAATAATGTTATTTGAATTTAAACATAATAGTGTTGGTAAATGTTTATATTAAAAAGTCTATTATAATCACGTTCTGCTCATCTATTTATACGTGGATATAATGTTGATTGTGAGCAATCAAATGCAAGGTATAAAGGAAACAAATATTTCTATCTTCCACATTCAAAATGAAAGATCTTGGTCAAGTTGATGACATACTAAGTATTAAAGTCACCAAAACTAGTGGAGGTTATATGTTAAGCCAATCACATTATATTGAGAATGTGATTAATAAGTTCAAGCACTTGAACATTAAAGAGGCTAACACTTCATTTGATCCAAGTTCGAAACTTGTAAAGAATGATGGAAACGCTATAGGACAACTTGAGTATGCAAGTGCTATCGGGAGTCTAATGTATGCTATGCAATGCACAAGACTTGACATAGTATTTGCAATTAGTAAACTTGGATTACTTTCAATTCAAGTAAAGAACATTGAAAGGCTATTGGGAGAGTTCTTGGTTATTTGAAGAAAACCAAGGATCTAAGTCTGCAACATTCTAAGTTTTCAGCAATCCAAGAAGCTTTTGCTGATACTAGTTGGATATATTATGTTGGTGAGAATAAATCAACCTCGGGTTGGGTATTTACATTTGGAGAAGATGCGGGCTCTTGGAAATCCAAGAAACAAACATGTATTACTCACTAAACTATGAAATTCAAATTTATGGCATTGGTCAAAACTGAAAAAGAAACTGAAAGGCTTAGGGATTTAATGTATGAAATTCCATTGGGAGAAATGAATAATTCTTCCATATATATCTTGCGTGATAGTTAAGCCACTTTAACTAGAGCATACAATAAAGTATATAATAGTAAGTCTAAACATATGAGTTTAAGACATGATTACGTGAGAAAATTAATCATAGATGGAATAATTTTGCTCACCTATGTGAAGTCAAATAAGAATTTGGCTAATTTGTTCACTAAACCACTCACAAGGGATTAATGTAAACTACAACTAGTAGGATGGAGTTAAAACTTCATAATTTAATTCACCAACTATGGTAACCCTACCTAATTATACTAACAAGTATATTTTGGGTTCAAAGGGTAACAACAAATCATTTGATAAGTAGATAAATTCAATACTTAATTATTCTTTTAAACCCTATCCTATGTTATAAGTGCTAGTTGTCACAAATAGGAGGGTTAAGTTTCAATAACTCTTTATAAAGTTCAGATCGGTGGATCAAGTATTTCTAAAAGTAACAAAGATACTATAAGAACTTTACTATATAAACTTCGAGATGGTGCCACTTCAATAGAAATTTGGAGTTTCTCTCTTAAAATTTTATGATTAGAAGAAGTGGATGGACATAAGAGCGCTAACAATATTGTGGGAACTTGGAGTACTTGATACTTGTCTGTGTGATTTTACTGGTATTATCACAAGGGATAATAGGTTCGAAGTTTTCATGCTACCAGGATTTCGATTATTACTTTGTGAGATTTATACTAAGGTTGGATTTAAATCAAAGAATATACATACTCTATGCATAAATGATGTTAAACTTGAGTTTGTACTTATTTTATATTTGAACAAGTCTGGGACTACTGTATATTATTCAGATTAATAATAAGGAGTGATTCTGGAAGTAATGGGAGTGGTTAACCATAAGAAAAACAAGTGATAATAAAACAAGAACAAAAGCGGTGAAGGCCCAAAAATGGCTTGGGCGACCGCTTAAGGCAGGGTGGTCGCTCGACCTTGTGTTGCAATTACAGAGGGAAATTTGATGAACTAGGCGGGTTTCTGATTTTGTACTAGGTGGCCGCTTAATACAAAAATATTCCCATTGGGATTTTGAATTTTGGTGTCTTTTCATTAAACTTTACACCTTTTGGCTTGTTTTTAGCACCTTTCCGTGCATGATGATTGATGTTCTATAAATAGGGATAGTTTTGTTGGAAAACACATCACAAACATCAAACTGATACACTTATATCCAAATCAAAGGATCAAATCAAGTTTTATATATTTGTTCTAAACGTTTCTTTCCAAGTTTGGTTTTGCTTGATTCTAACTTGGATTAAGGTTTGTTTACTCCTACAAACTGTTTGACATTGAAGCCTTCAAGCACTTATCCCGGTAGCGATAAATATCGTTTGAGGGTAGCAATTCATAATTGCATTCAAACCTTCCATTTTAGCCAAATTCTTGTTGCTTCTTTTTGTGTTCTTCATCCGCTTTTCTCAACAACCCACACATACTCTATGACGAGTGTGTTTTACTCACGAGTTTTATACTATTTAACTTAATTATTGCCTAGATCTTAGGAGTATTGATAAGTTCATTTTTACACACTTAATTTATTGTCAAAACATGGAATAAAGCATTTGATAAGAAGAAACCAGGAAAGAAGGAAAATTGAGCTAAAGAATAAAGCATTGGATAAGAAGAAACAAGGAAAGAGGTCAAGAGTCGAGCAACCCAAGTTGGAGGACTAAAACGAAGAGTTTAGAAGTTACACGATACTATGTGGTCGCATAGTGTTGTCTACCATGTGACTGCATACACTGCTTCATGGAATGGAGACACCAACTTTTCATGAACTATGCGACCGCATGTTGATGAACTATGCGGTCGCATAGTTATGTTCGGGG
>CAIGRF010009664.1:0-25859 GCA_903798235.1 Fraxinus ornus | reverse complement strand
TTGGTGTTATTATCTGTTTATGAGTTTTGAAATCGTAACTTTGTGATGATTTAAGAATTGGAATTGGGCAAAATTAAAATTAAAATTGGAATTGGAATTGGAATTAGGGTTTAGGGTTCTGAATTGGATTTGGAATTTAGGGAAATTGGAATTGGAATTGAGATTGGATTTAGGGTTTTGGAATTGGAATTATGGAGAAAGAGATTTTTCGAAAAATTGAGAATGAGGCAATATTGCGACGTTTTCAACACATGAGATCCCGTAGAATACAGTTGTCTAAAATTACAGTTACAGAGTAGGTTGTATTGAGTATTTTTTTTAGTATTTTGGATTGTATTGAAGTACGTTTTCATATAATATAATTTTTACGTTTTAGCGTGCTTACAAATATATTAAACAATTTTTAATATTATATAATTAAACGTCGCTTTTACAATCACTGATTGTCGACGTTGACTGATCAATGTTCGCTCGGGCTGGACTTGGATGCTGGGTCCGCCATAGTTTACACTAGTTGTGAAAATTCACATTTTAAGAAAGAAAAACCAAACCGCAATTAATAATTGTTACAATTAAAGATAATTAGAGAACCAGTGAACCACCTCTTCTTTGTTTCTCCAAACTTGCATGAAATTCTGTATCAAGAAATGCAAATCCTAATTATGCATACAATTATCAATTGTAAGAACCCCAATTTTTATTATTAAATATTAAAATTTCAAGCGACAATATATCATAAAAACTGTTGTATGTAGTACATTGTTTTTTTTTTTTTATAACATAAAATATTTACATGTTATCGGATTTTTCAACTACACATTTTTCTCAGTAAAATAAATTTGTACGTAAATTTTAAAAAAATCATCATTTTTTTTAACAAAATTTTTTCTTACACAATGGCCTTCAAGGGGGGTGTGAGATGCTTTGAATAGAGAAAATGAAAGGGCAATATTAAATATAATATCTAAATAAATCATATGTAGCTTTACCTTGTGTATGAGAATTTCTTTGTAAAGATTGACCATCCAAGATTTCGAAATTTGGTAATCGACAGATGCCAAAATATTAAGTCCCTATTTAGTGATCTTAAAATCAAAGTTATAGTAATTTTTTATAAGAGTTAATAAAATGTGTGATTGAAAAGTTATGAATCTATAAACCGTGTGATGAAAATTAATTATTGATTTTGTCTTGAAATCTTTAACAACTCTTAATTCACACCAAACAGGTCTAAGGGTCTAAATATGCTATCAAGTCAATTTGGAATGACATACCATAAAATTATTTAAATTATTGAAAAGCCCAATGAAGTCACGAAGAGAGGCACCAAGGGTTCGAACTTAATTTCATTCATTATTTTTCATAAGCCATTAGGAGTAAGCTTTGAGCATGTGGTAAGCAAATAAGACATGCTCTTTGTCAACGAGGCTCATTCAATGTACACTATATAGACGTAAACAAAAGTTTTTTTTTCCCTTATCATGTCCTTTTTCTTCAAAATTTAATGTTATATTTATTAAAAAAAATTTTTCATTTTTTAAAAGTCTTTTATTTGAATTTATTTTATTAATTTTTAGATTTTTTTCTTTTACTAAAAACATTTAATTCGACGTTGGTTTCAAGTTTTTTACTGTATTTATTTGTACAAAAGTCAAAAATAACATTGTCTGATAAAGAATTAGATAAGATTTAAACTACGGTGCTATTTACATTATATAATTATAATTTTGAGACTTATTATTTTTTTAAAAACTTTGAAAATATGTTTAGAGTTCCTTTAATCTATTAAGTAGAACTCGTCTAGTTGAAAATTGAAAATTTGAAAAATAATCTACTTTTTTTTTTTCATTTTGAAAACTTATAAATTGTATAATTGACTAATTATAGTAATTATCAAATAAATATATTATTTTATAATTTTAAATGTTTAGTATATATTATTTTAAGGGAAATTTGCAGCCACGGTCCCAATTTTTTGCCTTTTTGCGGAGTTTATCTCAACCTCCAGATTGTGCCACCATAGGTCCCCTACATTTTGCAAAATTCGCAGATACAATTCAAAATGACGAAAAATGTTAGTTTCATCGTTATTTGACCTTATAATTGGAAAAAAAAAAAAACAAATCTTCACCAATTTAAACTGGGGCAATTTCGTCCAATTCTATTTTTGCCTTTAAAAAATCATTTTGTTAGTTACAATATCACTACATCTTCACTCTCTTTCACGATACGAACCCAAATAGTCAACTTCTACAATGTCTACTGAAAATAGCCATGAATCTGATGAAATTCTAGAAGATATTGCATGTGGGTCTCCTCTAATGCCAGCAACCAAACAAAGATTATCAATGGCTTCAGTAGACCGTAGCCACAGGGGAGAGGGTTCAAAGTCAGTGGAGATTGTGAAGCCAAAAAATGAAGTGGCAAATATTCATTCACATAGAATAACCCGCTCCATAACCATATTGCCAACTTCGAAGGAACGAGACCTAACCGGTGACAGAATCTGTGAAGCGGACAACCCACATTGAAATCAGTGTGAAGAGGCAAATGGACAAAAAAAGATGGCGATTCATTGCAAAAGAAGAAAAAAAAATGATGATGCAGCCTAACCTTCAGGTTAGCATACCTGTAACCAAGATTATAAAAAAAAAATCGCTAAAATATGTGGTTACGAATTACTTCTATTATATAAAATTATAGTCTTATTCAGTGAGAGAGATGCAAATGTAATGATTTTTTATCACTATCATGTGAAGTGATGAATCTGAAACCATGTTACCCATGAACACACCACAATTTATGTATACACCTGTTTTTTCTCTTTATTATTATTTTTTTTTTCATTTTTCTAAATTGTATGTGTTAAGTGTATTAGATGATATATATATATAGTGAAAACACTAAAAAAAATTGACAAAATTAATTTGAGCGTAATTAATATGGGAATTTGTAACGTCTTCATTTTTTATGCAAGCAAATGGGAACAATATAAATAATAGAAATGAAAAAATAATTGAAATTGTTATACCAATAAAATGCATAAATAAAAATATTTGTTAAAACGTAAATGTCACTTTTTTTTATAAAAATGTAACGTATCATGTCACTTTATTAAGAAGATAACAAAGTGGAAAATATTCAAAAAGTGAAAAAACATAAAAATGTGACAAAAACTCAAAAAATGACAATAAAAAAATGAATAAAGTGACAGAAAGTGAAAAAAATTTGACAAATATCCAATAAAGTGAATTTATTAACTAACCCATAAACTTGGATATGAAAATTATTCAATAAATTGATAAATACATGGCCAATCAAGACTAGAAAAGTTATTTGTCAAGTTGTTCCAAAATATGGTCATTATAATAAATATGTATATTAGTTGGACTTGGTCATCAATGCAAGGGTATGCTGTAATGTTGTTTTCAATGCATATGACGTCACTCTAAATCTTCATACTGCACCCTAGAGAGAGAATTATTAACCTGAACTTTCATAGGTTTATATCACGCTTAAAAAGAACTCGTTATCTCAAAGAAGATGAGTTAACCACTTGAGATTTCATTATGCCGGTTGTAATTGGTAAGAGTAGTACTATTTGTACAAAAAAATTTACAACTTTATTGACAAAATGGTCAAGTGACGACCCCCTATTGGGGGATGCCTGCCGCATTATATCACGCTTTAAAAGAACTCATTGTCTCAAAGAAGATGAGTCAACCACTTGACATTTCATTATGCCGATTGTAATTGGTAAGAGTAGTGCTACTTGTACAAAAAATTTTACAACTTCATTGANATATTAAGAATGTAATATTTTGACTTCGTTTGATATTCCGTAGTAAGCCCAAAAGTTAAGACAAAAACATAAGTAATTGAATAAATGATTATTCTTGGGGTACAAAATGGTGTCCAAAATGGCCAAGTGGCGGCCCCTATTGGTGGGCGCCTGCCAATAGAGGGCCGCCACTTGGCCATTTTGTCAACAAAGTAGCACAAAATTAAGAAATGTTACACTTACACACTTGGTACACAATCTCCTACACAACCCTCTCACATGTGTGTAGACCCCTCAATGTGGCCCCAATTGTAGGCTCCACATACATGTGAGAGGGTTGTGTAGAAGATTGTGTACCAAGTGTGTACAAGTAGCAATTTTACACAAAATGATGTACAAGTAGATTTATTCAATTGGTAAATAGATTATCAAATCTGGCTACCCAAGGAAAATGAAATTGTCGAGTCTCATACTATAGTTGTACAAGAATTGCCATGACAATCATAGTTATTCACTATAACTATTATTCTTTTTCTTGATTTTTGTATTAAGTTTACATAACGTATATATCTTGACATTTAGTAGTTCTCTAGCACTGTTAAGTTTCCATGGCTATCCAGCAATCTGTCTATTGCAGTTTCTGAATTTTCAATGAGCGTTGCTATCAATCTCTATTGAGAGTTAAATGTAAATATTTATTACTCATTTCGCAAGACGCTTTGTATAGTATTGGACGATGTTAAAGATAAAAATGAAATTAAAATCTTGTCTACTAATATCACCAGCATATAATTGGCAAACGTAAATTTGTCACTTTTTTAATATCGCCATTATATAATTATCTAACATTACATCTTTTCGATTTAACCAAATGTAATTTTGTCACCCTTTTTTTCTGTCACTTTCGCCTAAAGGGTTAACCTTGGTGGAGCTGGAATGATGGTAGTGGTAGAATTTGCATAAATTGATATATTTTAAGGGTTGATTGATGTTTTGTTAATAGAATGCATCAGAAATTGGTGTTTCACAAGCAAATGTCATCACAATGTGGCAATTGGGAGAAAATGGACTGATGCAAATCCAGGTCGAAGATTTTTGGGTGCAACAAATTTGTAGTAGTATTTTCTAAATTTAAAGGTTAACTGACCAACAACTTTTATTTATAGTTTGCCGGTTCTTGTGCGAGTTTTTTGTGGACATTCAAACTAAATGCATATTCCCAACTCGATTATTTGACAAACCCAGCTAATGGCAAAGTTCCTGTGTCGAGGCAAAACAAGCTAACCAAATTTCTTAAATAAGCACAAATAACAATCCATGGACCCCAAACAACGAATATAGAAATCTAAATAAAAATAAATATAGATGTTGAGTATTGGGCACTGGTGAAAAATTAGCTTACTTAATACCAACACTTTCTTCTGCTTCATAACAAAATAAAATTATGTTCTTGCTTCAACCTCCAAAACAGCTATATAAATTCGAATGAAAAATCCAACTTGCTTTTTCCTTGTTTAGACACACTGAAATTACCAATAACATTTCATGTCAGGTATTGAAATAAACAGAAGACTTGTACCACTTGCCATAATTATGTGGCTTCGTGTTTAGAATGCTAGAATTTATCCGCTGCTGTATACATATGTTAGACACAACATTTAGTGCATGTTTAATTCGCAATATTAGACATAATTATACAGTTTTGTTTCTTTAAGTTTGTCAATTACAATTTAATCTACCTAACCAAACATGTCATAATCGGCAAAAGAGGACCATGATGTACAAAAAGACAGACCTGAAATTTCACTGCCCCTTTACCGATGCTAGTTGTTTCTTGAGATTTAGAACTTCAATACCATATGAAGCTAATTGTTTCTTCAGTACAGTTGAAGCTTCATCGTATTTCCTATTCATATAATCCAACTCGTCCATTGACTCCTTGTATCTAACACGAAATGTGTCTAATTTTGTTTGTGCGCCTTTGAGTCTCATTCTGAGTTTGGCCTTCTCCTTGTTATAATTAATTTGATCCTGTTATAACACACCAGAAAATCACATTTTCTCACTTGTAGGAAGATAGTGAAAGTTAACATTCATATAATTCAAAGAAAATCAGAATAAAAATTTTATGACAGGTAACAAGGATCAATGCTACATCACATGAAAGAAATATAATGAACTTGTGAAGAATGACACACATGGAATCAATCAAACATGAGTCGAAGGGCTACAAGTTGGAGAAATAACATGACAATAGAAGTCGTGTCTGCTGGCAACAAGAAGCTAAACTGAAGTATCGAGTTAACATTGTTGTTGAGGTTAAAACCATCAAATTGCTGAGATCGACAACCATAATATCTGGGTTCAAATGGGGATGAAACTGGGCACTCTTTTAACATGACCAGCTGGAAAAAATATAACACACTCAAACTAACCACTTGCCACAATGGCTCATCAGCTTAAAGAGGAAAGTCACAATTCAAATAGGCTTATTATCACCTAATCACATGGGACATTATTGACTAATTTTGCAAGTTATGAATGACTTGCAGTTCTGTACGATATTAGAAAGGATTTTTTTCAACTTGCAAACCAATAAGGGAAAAGTATCAGGTACAGGATTCCTTACATTGTGCATCTTGACCTCCAAACTAGCAAGTTTTCCACTCTGCTCCTCCAGTTCAGACTTTAACTTCAATAGCTGTGGGTCAAAACAATCAATTATCATCATGCCATCCTGAGGTTATAACCCAGATGCAGGAAGATAGTGTCCTCATTAGTCAGCGTCTTAAATCTAATGCATTGCATAAAGGGAGAAAACAGAAAAAGTAATTATTGCAAAACTCCGAGGCCAGTGTAAAATACTTTGGACTTGTCATTTTCAATTGAAAAAAAGAAGGCAAGCATGTTGCTAATGGGAAATTAAGCAATTATGTAAACCTGGTGTTCATCCATCGGAATTTGTCTTGCGTCCAGTTCTCGTACCTGGCCTAAGAGATATTCTCTTTCCTCTCTAAAAACACTCAATTCTATCTGAAGCTTTTCTACTTCCTCGACTGTTTTCTGATGTAAATTTCAGAATATCAATAATGGAAAATATTGGCAGCCATGTAGAAGCAATTAAAGTCAAATTCTACGCTATGATAGGTGTAGCCAAAGAAGATACAACATTACCTCTTGTGATCTTTTGTTAATTTCATCAGCAACCCTTAGTTCATTTCTTAGGCGGTCAATCTCGGATGATTTCTCAGAACTGTAATCAAGTGTTTTGTTAAAAAAGAGTAGAAGTAGAAGGCTAAATGTAGAGGGTTGGGGAAAGACAAAAGTTGGTAGTACTTTTTTATTAATATATTTACAACAAGCCAATAATATAGGACAAAACCAATTCACTTGTACACTTCGAATAATTACAGAAGACAAAAAGGGAGACAAACCTGCACTGCTTCTCCAAATTTGCATTTTCCTCGGAAATTGTCAGCCTTACATCAAGATCCTTGCATTCTTTTCTACAAATATCCAGTGCATCCTTTACCTAACAGTAAAAAATCATCACCAAAATGAGGAAGTTAACCTTTCTCAAACAATGGAAAAGTAAATACTCACTTCAAAAACAACTCAGAGTAAACAACACATTTCCGTAAACACTTCAAAGCAGACAACACTGCCTGGAAACACTATAATCCCTATAAAAATGGTAATTTAGCAACTTGCTGTTTTGAAGAGACGAAAAATCAGCACTCGTGTGAAAAATTCTTTTTGAAGAAGTAAACTAGATTTTGTACAGAGTTATGGGGTATAATAACTGAAATCTTGTGATAAAATAAAAATACTTAAATGCTAAAATATTTACCTAACCAAGATTCGTCATTCCTTTGAGATATGAAAATTGGCCTCTAATGATGAATAATAGTAGAGATAAGAGAACTTATTGCTTATTAACTATTTTGGAATTCTCATAAACTTTAATGAACTAGTATATCATGTAAAGTTATTACGACATTTACTATAACTGATGCTACTTTTATTTGTACTTAATTAATAATTTCGGTACGCTATTTTCTGTATGAAACTTTAGCCCTGGACTACAGAAATTACAGTTTCAGGTCACCAATAACAGCATTAAGCTATGCTAATGAAAGAGAAAGGAAATGAGATTTGCTTTCTCAATGGACACAAATCACATGCCAGTCATGCACAAACAAATCATAGAGTTGTGTCATTTTCACAGCATTAAATTAGAGCTGTCACAATATTTTAACCATGTTTAATACATTAAAAACTATATGGAATCTGAACTTTGAGTTTATACTAGAAGAATTTGCAACTATGGGACTGTAACTTCTATCATCTTGCAGACTATGCGAAAAACTTTTACCTGTATGCAATTATAAATACAAACACTAAGTATCCAACACACATGTTTCTCTCTACTAGCTGATGTCAGTGGATTATTGTTATTTTTATTTTTCAGAAAACTTCATTAATCATTGGGTACTACGTGTATTGACTAAATTTGTCCCCACACCTTGATCCCACCCCAAACAACTGATAATATAAATAAACTAATTAATCTGAGACATGGAAGAAAGTTCGGCCTGAAAAAATATAATTATTAATTTATTATCATTTTCAAAAGTTATTTGCTATAAAAGTGAGACTTAATTAGCCAGTTCTTGCAGTAAACCAATATAAACATTTTGCTATTATATGCAAAAATGAAAATAATAATAATTATAATATAAAATCTCTTATTCATTAGAAAGAGTTTACTTGAAATCTTGCCATGCCAGAAACCACAGGGATGTTTCTTAATAGTCGCACAGGGAGTAAAGATGAAGAGTACACAACGAACTTTTTACATGAATCCTAATGAAGAACAATGGAAACAAATAAAATGTTACAATGCCTCGTCTTACAAGAGTGCAATTTCTGAGAGAAGAAGGAATGTTTCAAGGAATTGAACTTCCTGTATAGATGACTATGCTCTAACTCTAAGTGGTGCTTGTTTGGATAAAATTATAATGTGATAGAAATGAGTGATGGATGAATGGGTAATAGTTGTGAGTCCTATGAAATGTGTGTGATTAAAAATAATGTTTGACTTTTACCATTAAATCATAAGAAAACTTTAATATTTCTCAAACATGCACTTGATACAACTAAATAATTTTTCAACGATGGCTTTCTGATCTGTAATCATGTCTATAGGTTTTCTAGCAAACCAGTTTCCATGATTACTTCAACACCCCCATTGGTGGTTGGAGGGAGCTGAAATTCAACCAGTTAAATATTTATCAAATTATGAGAAAGATGAGTAAATGAACATAATAACTAGAATTTACAAAAATCAAAAGAACATAATGTCAGCTGCTCATCATTTTTGCATCATGTTACAAACGTGATTTTGTAAGAACTGGCAATGTTTCCTGGGGGTAAGCTGATCACAATTTTAAGAAATTTTCAACATAGCAAAAGAAACATGTAAGGAAATAACAAGTATATTATAGATTAAAACGAAAGAAACAGAAATCCCTTAAGAACTTGGCATAAATGCAGAACAAAGCCTGGACAAATTATAACACTTCAGTTTAGTTAAAACATGTGATAATTACTTGGCTGAAATCATGTACGCTCACATATAATAAAAAGGAGAGATGTTAAGAATATCTTTTGACGGCAATTAAGTAATGGGACCATATAAGTCAACAGAGAAATCCCTTGGAAGCACTTAGTTAAACACAGAACAGAGAAAGCCTTGGGCGAAGTATATACCTTTAGTTTTAGTTAAACATTTGATAAGTTGAAATTATGTATGCTGAGGACACATACAAGACAAAAAGTGCAGAAATGTTAGGAATATCTTTTGAGAAGGTAATTGAAGTTATGGAACCACGTAAGCCAACGAGAAAGGATAATACTGAAGGTTGCATGTGGACTGAACTGGCTCCCTCTGTCCTCTTTTGAACAAGATATATAAAACTCATTCAACTGGAACCAACTGTTTTGAGTTTCTACATGAATTCAACACATCTTATGATCCTCACTATAGCCACCAAGTGAGTAATCAAGGCCACCAGTACAAAAATATAGTTTCATAAAAACTTGTCTTGCGAGGCCAGGTCATGCACACGTTAATGTCATTTAAAGAACAAAAGCCTCAAGGGTGCACAAAAACTTCATTCTAAAAATAAATAAACATTCAGATAATCTTCAACAAATAATCTGCATAATTTTGGAAGATCACCTCTGATAATTCTTTCGATAACAAGGCAATCTCAGAATGATATGATTTTGCTTTTTCTTCAATGGCTTTAACTGAAGCTTTCTCCTTTGATGACCATAATGCCTTCTCCTCCTCCATTGTCAAAAGGGCTTCAGCAAATTGCTGCGAAAAAAAAAAAAAAATTAAGGATAAACCCAGGAATCCATACAAAAGCTATAGGGATTTGTAAAATTGGACCATTCATCTTCAGTACCATTGACAACTCTTCTTTTTCTTCTATCAAAGAGGTAAGAGAGCTTTCTACATTCTGCCTCTGCAATTTAGATTCTTCCAAAGTCGTAATCTGAAATAATATATAGGAGAAACTTGAGGAAATAGGCAGCAGAACCTGCTAGTCTTACAAAAATAAGTATTTCCAATCTTAGACAAGGAATTCTAAACATGTGAATTTAAGATAACTAAGAAATGCTTACAAGGGCTGAAACCTCTTCCTCCAGGGTACTCAATTTTGACTTTGTATCATACAACTCATCAGACAACTCTTTCAAATCAGAAGCCAGTTTTTCAGATCTCGAAGTGGCTACATGCTTCTCCCCATGTGCTATTGATAGTTGCTCTTCCAAAGATGCAATAGTGGCCTCCATCTCAAATGCAAGCACTTCCAGCCTCTTGTAATCCTCCTGAGAAAAAGGAAATTAAAAATATATCAATTTGTTATAAAAACTGGTTGGAATAGTCACTTTTATAAGCAGTAAAAACTGCAACAGAATAATTTTTACCCAAGAACTGCATAATGTTATATATATGCAGAAAGATAATATCTAGGAAGAATGAGAAAAGCATAATTCACAGCTGCACAGGTGTCAGACAAAGGGAACATTAAGTGAAAAAGTGAAGCCGCTCCCAAACCCTTAAAGGGTAAAAAACTTTTAGAAGGAAAAAAATATAAAATGACGTAAGCTTAACATGAATAGCTGCCATGCCATCCATAGACCATTGATTTTCAAGCATACTTCACTTGGTATCATCATCACTCATCTACTCGGAAAAACTAAGTAAAACAACCAGAATGTTCATTCTTCACTGACAACTCTAGCTCTGAATATTTCTCATTATAAGTTAAACAAGCATCAAATGTTCATGATGAAGCCAAAATAATATCAGAGACAGGACAGTTTACAATGTGTGTCCGCAGCAACTGTCACTAAGAAATCCATAAGTAGGCTAATACTTCAGATCTTTGTTGCCATGGTTAGTTTTTACAAATAGGAAATAGGAATCACAAGATTGAGAAATGTGTTTCTTGAAACATTCATACATTGATTTATTCCTCTTACACCATCATAATCTTCTTCTCTAATTCTACTTTCTTTTTTGTTCCTTTTTTTCATTATTTTATGAAGGGCCAACCCCTCACTTTAATGTGCCAAAGACAACAGCAATTTGTAACTCGAGAATTTTTATAATTCTATTATTATTCGATCCAAATGCACCAAACCTTACCTGCATTGCTTGTTCAGCCAACGGATTAAGCCCCTTAGTTCGTTTATGTTCAAAAGCGTTAGAGCTCCTATCGATAACGGAATCACGCCTCCTACCAACAACAGAATCACGTTTGTTCAGATCACGTTCAAGCACAGCCTTCTGGCCAAACAAGAGTTTAACTTCTCTCTCAGCACGCGCCTTTTCGCCCTGGTATTGGTAAAAAGCATTTATGACAGTGAGATCCAAATAAAACACAAAAAGAAAATCAAAATATGAAAGGAATAAGACCTCCAGCTTTGTTTTCTCCTGGACAGCATTCTTGAGCTTGAATTCTGTATCTTTTAACTTTGCTTTTGTTTTCTCCAAATCTTTTCGCAAACTTTCCTTTTCCTTAGCCAAGGAACAAGATGATAACGATGAAGTTTCCTCTTGGAGAGTTTGGATTTGAGAAAGGAAATCAGAAGTTTGCATTTCATGTTCCGTGCTAAGCTCCTGCAAAAAAAAAAAAGAAGAATTGATTGTCAAAATTGGACTAAGCAGACAAGAAACATGCAAAAGAAGGTAAGGTAACTTACGGCAAATGCACTCGCAGAAGTTTGAACCTTTAAACTTAATTCTTCTATCTGACTCCGAAGATCCGAAGCTTGATTGTAAAGAAGAAGCTATATTTCAACAAGATATGTGGACGAACTTAGTGCAGAAGTGATCAATTTTTTTCAAATATCCAAATGTAGAAATACCATACCTTCTCATTGTCGAGCTCTCTAACCTTGTTCCTCAAGCAAGACTGTAACTTCTCATGACTCCTCATTATTGATTTTATTTGAAGTAAACTCTCGGAAACTGAAGGCCTGAGATCCTGAACTTGCATCAAGAATATTGTGAACTAGAATAGTTCTGTAATAATGAATAAATCATTAAAAGAGTTTTTCCATGCGCACAACCAAATAAAATTTTTTTCCTTCAACAAAAAGATTATTATCAAGAGTGAACAAATAACTAGTAAAGAAGCACATTCACTAGCATATACTCGCACATCAATACAGCAATATTAGATTAGTAAAGGCGAAATTAAAAAAAAAAATACTCACAACAATCAGCTTTGACATTGCAGAAAAAGAATGAAAAATTTCATCCACAACCGAAGAGATAGACCATATAAGATGTCTCGAGTTTTCAACCTCCAGCCCTATTTCCTGGGCTTCTTTTGACAGCTTCATTAAGCAATCAGATTCATCCTGAAAGAAGCTAACCATTAATGAAATATCCAAGACATGAAGTGAAAGAACACCGACTATGAAAATTATCAACATACTTTATCACAAGAGCCGAAACCTATTTGAATTACCATGGATGACTGCACCGAAGCAAGTTGTTCACAAGCTACAGTTGCTTCTTCTCGTGTAACCAGAAGCTCTTCATAAAGCTGTATTGAATGATTCAGTTCAAAAAATAGAACAGATTAAAATACAGTGCTTCAACTTCCGAAAGAGAAAAGGTAAGGAGAGAGCAAAAAACCATAGCACGCAAAGTGTGTAACCTTCAATTATGAAGCAGCTCCCAAGTTCTCAATTTATTATTAATCTCCTATGAGTTTCAAGTCGTATATCTATCAGATGGTTTGTTAATCTAAATTTGATAATCTAGATCATAAATAAATATATTTTATTGATCCTCTATTCGTTCTTCTCGCTAATATATTTCTTTTTTTTGAGTGCAAGAGTATACACATGCATAACCTCTACAGACTAGGACATTGTAGTTCTCCAATTTATTAACAATGTTCAGCCAAAGGAAATATCACAACTTATGTCTCAACAGAGAAAATTTTGTATCACGGGTTCTTTTGATCAATGGAGTGCATAAAAAGGCAAAGATGATCAACCCTGAATTATTCTTGTGAGGAACTAGGTCCACTGGAAATCCTAAAATCAACCTGGGATGTGAATCAAATTGGCTATTCAATCTAAATTAACATTCTTCTCATTGTTACCACAATAAAGACACATCAATTAAATTTTATTCCAGGTGTATTAATGAAGACCTTAATATAATCATAATTATCTGCTGCCTTTAGAATATGGATAAATAAAACTAATGCGACGAGTACTTATGGCATGTAGCAACACTCTCAGCAATTCAGTTGACAGAATTCTTAATGCTTAAGATTGGAGCCACTACATGTCTTAAAAACAACTACATTACATAAAACTTCATGTAGAAGAAGTTAAAGCTTGATGCCTTATCAAATTTCTCCTGGGCTGATATTGTCTGCTCAGTAACTAACTCAACAACTGAGTCCAAATTTTGCTGGCTTGAGGATTTCTCCATCTCCAAAATATCAATCTGCAGAACAAATTTGACAAAATCAAGATCAAAAACAAAATTCAAAAATAATAGTCAGTTTATGCGGACTATGCATAAAGACGTCATAAAATCTAGAATGTTTGACCAAGACTTGTCTTGGACAAGCTTAAAGTGTCAATTAGACTTAAGTGCAGCAAGACTAATACAAGCAACCCAGAAATGGAACCTACACCATTTTACCACGGATAGCTCATGACTGGAAGCCTAATGATACCCTCATAGTCCCTACTTAGTTGACACTGGCAGTGTCCCAAGCCAGTCACGGTACCTTGCTGCCCTTGCTTACACGTCAGGAAAGGACCTTAAGGATTTGCCTTGTTTCTAAATGAAAGTTTCACATCCTCATTTTATTCATTTGTCATCAAAAAGTCGACAATGACAACTTGAACCCTACGTGGCATTATCGTTGATTTTGAAATCACCCTTTCTACTTATTGAATGCCTAATTTCCAGTCTCCTAAAAATAGCTCCAAGGTTTATCATGTTCTCTCTCGTGTCAGTCACCGAAAAAGTCCAATGTTAGCATTAAAATCTTGCTTTACAAGCTAACTTTGTTCTCTTCACCAACTATATCGACATAAATACCCAAATTCAGTATTAAATTGTAACCATAGGAGGTTTGTTCTATTTAATCTACAAAGGCATATGAAACAGAAAGGAAGAAATCAAGTGAAAAAGACTAAGAGCATCTTCAGCTAAGCTTACCTTCTAGAAAGGTAACTTTTAAGCTTATCTAAAAGTGCTCTAAGAAAACATAGGAAAGTAAAGCAATAGAGAGGTAAACCTTCTCTTGAAGTTGCTTGATCACAAGAATAGCATCCGACTCCCTCAAACTTTTATTTTCATCTGGAAGAGATATATCATTTGTACTTCGTGCAGTACTGTCTTTATATTTCCCATCCACATACAGATCAGCCTCAGCAAGCTTCCTCGTTAAGTAGTCAATTTTAATATCACTCATCGTTCTCTATAAAGAAAAGGGTTAATAATACGAATCTGTAATGCAACTGTCATTGAAACATAGAAGTAGGAAAAACTAACATGAGTTTCAAACTTTGACAGCAAATTTTCATATTCGGTTTGCAATTCTGCCAATTCATTATTCTCCTGTGAGAGAAACAATTAGTCAATCTCCAAATACATCAAAATGTAGAGATAAAAGAGGTAGAAATATGATATGAACCATTTGTAAACTTCTCTTTCTGGGCGGAGCCTTTCTCCTGCTGGTAACATGCAGCAAAGCCCGTGGATCAGGAAGAGTGCAGTCTTCCGACGCATTTTTCTCACAATCTGCTTCCTGCTTGCTAGAGTCAACCATGCTTACTTCATTAACTAACTCTTCAAAGGGAAGAAGATGCACAGCTTTGCAATCTGCTCTCGTTGACTTCACGACGGAAGGCATCTCTTTGACTGTAGAGCGCAACTAAAGCACCAAGTATGTTTGAAGAATGAAATAAGAATTTTCTGTATTTCGTGATTGAATTGTACACATCTATTACACCATATTTATAGTACAACAATAAAAATAAAAAATAAATCTTCTAATTTAGGACACAAGAAATTAGCCTAACAATCAATCTAAGTTATGGAAATATTTAATCAGTTATATATCAATCATGGTTAATCTCTAGAATTTCTACGCTCCCCCTAAGTTATATTGTAAATATTGATCATAGCCAACTTGCAAATGAAATCATCAAAATTGTGCCTTGGTAATCCTTTGGTGAAGATGTCCGCATTTTATTCTTTTATAGGAACATAGATCACACAAATAACTCCGTCTTCTACCTTTTCTTTGATGAAATGGCTATCTACTTCTACATGCTTAGTTCGATCATCTTAAACGGGATTGAGAGAAATATTGATGGAATCTTTGTTATAACAATAGAGTTTGATCGCTAATCTTGTGGTGACTTGTAATTCTTTTAAAAGTTTCTTTAACCACAATCTTTCACATATCCCTTGTGCAACAGCTCTGAACTCAGCCTCAGTGCTACTTCTGACTACTACATTTGTTTCTTACTTCTCCAAGTAACTAAGTTTTCCCATACAAAAGTGCAATATCCAGTAGTAGAACTTTTATCCTCAACTGAACCAACCCAATCTGCATCTGTAAAGATCTCCACTTCCCTCATTTCACGTCTCTTGAAAAATAGACCTTTACCTGGAATCCCTTTGAGACACCTTAGTATCTTGTACACAGTTTTAGGTGAGCTTCTTTTGGCGAGTGCATATGCTAGCTTACCACACTTACTGCAACGACAATATCAGGTCTAGTATGTGATATATAGATTAGTTTACCAACAAGCATTTGATATCTCTCCCTTTCAACTGATTTTCCAGCATCTTCTGTCCTTCCGACTTCAATGGACGTGTCACTTGACTTACAGCCGAGCATACCCATTTCAGTTCAGAGGTCAAGGACATATTTTCGCTAAGAAACACTGATCCCTTTCTTTGATGTAGCCACCTCCATTCCTAAGAAGTACCGCATTATCCTTAACTTCAAATCCAATGGCTAATACCTTTGTTAATCTCTCCATCTCCTCGATATTATCTCCAATTAGGATGATGTCGTCCACATATACAATCAAAATTGTCTTCCCATTTTTATTTTTTATTTTTTGCTTTTAGAACAGTGTGATCTGATTGTCCCCGACAATAACTTTCCCTTTTATCACCTTAGAAAATCAATCAAATCATGCTCTAAGAGATTGTTTGAGTCCATACAAGGACTTCTTCAACTTGCATACTTTGTTTTCTTCTCCCTTTTGACATTAATTTAAAGGTAGTGTCATGAAAACCTTATCTTCTAGTTTGCCATTCAAGAAAGCATTCTTTATGTCGAGTTGTTGAATTGACCAATCTAGGTAGGCAACGGAGGAAACTTGGACTGTGTTCAACTTAGCCACAGGTGCAAGGTTTATGTATAGTCAATGCCATACGTTTGTGTAAATCCCTTCGCAACAAAACGACCCTCGTACCTCTCCACCGTCTCATCAGCTCTGTAATTCACGGTAAACACCCATTTACAACCCGATGTTCTCCTCCCATGTGGTAAATTCGTCACCTCCCAAGTTTCATTTTTTTTCTACACCCTTATTTCCTCCATCATTGCTTCTCTCCACTCAGGAATCTCCAATGCCTCCTGGATATTCTTAGGAATTTTCACACTATCAAAGTTAGAAGTAAAAGCACGTTACTTTGTAGACAATGAATTATAGGACACATTTTGAAATGGGATGATGAACGAGGTTGTTTTTCTAAGTGCAATAGGTAAATCAATATCATCACGCTTAGGAGTATTAGAGAGGTTCTATCACCTGAGTTGACCTAGAGAAAGACTCTTGGTTGTGCGAAGCTACCATCGGTTCAGACTCAATTGATACCTCTGGTGTGAGATTATCATTAGGCCTCGATTTTGGCTTTCATGAGTAAACTAGTACCTTTTTGTTCAACTGTTTTTCTACACATTCCCCTGAGTGTAAGTTTCTTTCTGTAACCGACAAAGGAGTGGAGGATGATGATGGTGCGATAAAATCAGTGTTGGGGAAAAATCAAAGAAAATAGTCACTAGCTGAGTGATTCAAGATTCACTTAAATTATCTCCCTAATTTGAGGACTTGGGTATAGAAATGAGTGGTTTCAAAAAATGTTACATCAAGACTGATAAAGGTGCGATGAGATACGGGATCATAGCACTTGTAACATGAATAACCAAGAAAAACACATTTTGGGGTCCGATGTTCTAATTTAGTTTGTCGGTGTGTATGGACATGTACAAATGTTGTACAACCAAAGATTTTAAGGGGAAGAGTGGAATTAAGTCGAGAGTAAAAAAAGACGTCTTGAATTTTTTAAGAGGGGTGACAAATGAAAGGACTCGACTAGGCATTCTATTTATGAGATAGATTGTAGTCAAGATAGCATCGCCCCAAAAGAATTTTGGCATGTTGATAGTTAACATTAGGGCATGAACTACATCAAGGATGTGTCTATTTTTCGTTCGAAAATCCCATTTTATTGAGGGGAGTCGACACATGAACTCTGGTGAATGATGCCATGTTCATGAAGATAGAGACTCGAACTCTATTGAAATATTTAATACCAATGTCGGTACGTCAAATTTGTATTTTGGTGTTGAATTGTGTTTGGATCATGGAGTGAAAATTGATTAAAAAAATAAAGAACAGACTTCAGTTTTATCTGTCAGCAAATAGACCCAACAAAATCATATATGGTCATCTATGAATGTAATAAACCATTTTATGTGTGTTCAACTAGGAATACGAGAAAGACCCCAAACATCTCTGTGAATCATAGTGAACGACTTAGTGGGCTTGTATGTAGATTTTGGAAATGAAGTACAATAATGTTTTTCAAGTTCACACACTTCACATTGAATATCAAAAGACAACTTATTGGAACAAAGAGCAGGAAATAAATATCGCAGATACTGAAAATTAGGATGACCCATCCTAGAATGTCATAAAAAAAGTTCAATATTATTAGAGGAAAAAAAAGAATCACAGATAGCATTTTGACATTTGTTACTCGCTTTAGCTTGCTCAAAATAGTAGTCCCTTAAACTCCTTAGCGCTGCCAATCGTCGTCCATGATGCCAGATCCCGAAAGACATAATAATTTTGAAACATGGAAGACTAAGATAGAATCAGAAATAAGAATACTTCATTTGCCCGCAATAGGAGAAAGGGATCCATCTGCAATTTTTACTTTTATATTTCTAGCACATGGTGAATACGTTGAAAATAGATGATAAGAATTAGTCGTATGATCAGATGTTCCTGCGTCTATAATCCAAAGAGTGTGAGTACGGGAAGCAGTTAATGCTTCTAAGGGATTACCTCTATGGGCTACGGAATTAGAAGGAATGTTTTTTTATGGCTAACCGGAGGATTGAAGGGTAGCAATCATCTCTATGATCTGAATTTGAGGTGTTGCTGCCTAGAGTGGACCGAGTATTTTTCTCTCTTTGTTGTTTCTAGATTTGACTTATGCGAGTTTTGAAAGTCACCGATTCCTAGTTGTTGACGGAGCTATCCCCTATTGTTAGCTCGGTTTAGGAGAAAACCGGCTCTGATACCATGAAGAATAAAATAAGAATTTTCCGTATTACCGATTACAACCTATTTATAGTACAACAATGAAAATAAAAAAGGAAAAAATAATCTTCTAGTTTAGGATACAAAAATTTGCCTAACAATCAACCTAAGTTATGGAAAGATTTAATCAATTATACATCAATCATGATTAATTATGATTTGATCTCTAGGATTTCTACAATGTTTACTCCATGGTCATCATGATCACTAAAGCAGTTATTAGGATGTTCAGAAAAATAAATGAAGCAAGTACACAACACGTATTCAAAAATAATTAATTTGTGATTCTCATACAGGAAACATACAACCTGCCTGAAAGTTATAAGAACTGCAAAACCCAATTGCTAAAAGAAAGTAAAAATATAAGAAGTAGAAACTCGAATCCAAAGGAAGTGCTAATAGTTCTTGTCATCAAGGATTTGTAATTAGATCAGTACAATTCTCATGCAACCTTAGCCCCTAAATAAATATATAAGTGAAAACAAGATAACTTGATTAATGGAAATTGCACATTATACACTCTTCCGCATGCAACAAAATAAAAAAATAAAAAAATAATAATAATATTCTCCCTAGTACTTTCCAGTTACAGTAAAGGATAGAGGAATCTGATTTTCAAATTTATTCAATTCACAAAACTCATAGCCAGTAGAAAAATTCTTTCCAGTATTAAAAGGAAAAAAAAAATGCTACAAGAAACTTTTAGTCTATTTTCTCTGCACCAGCACGTAATCAAAAATCATTGAAAAGGCAGCATTTCTAGCACTGGAAACATAACTTTTACCATTAAAGTCTCACTAACAAGATTTCCAGGGCACCACGTATCACGCCTTTTTCCCTACAATAGGAAAAGTAAATGAAAGAACCACAAAGAGGGAGAGAAGTAGGTAACCACGAAAAATTGTTGTGTCGAATGTCAAATTGTATGATACAAAGTACTGGCAGAACAAACTATACATTAACACTGATAGCTTGAGTAAGAAAAGTGCAAATGCATTTCTTTTAGCTCTACTTTTATTCATTATAAAAGTATCATAATTTATATATGACAAAATCAGAAATCGAAGCTCAAAGCCTTGAGAACATACTAAGGATTGAAAAAGCATCATCACGAAAGGTACAACTCATATAATGCTTCAACTATTTAAACATAGATGTTAGGCTTACATTACTCTATGTTGAAATGACTACTTGCATTAACAAAAATATAGTTACAATGCCAGACACTAATTGGAAAACGAATCACAAAGAACAAAGATGTTTGGGTGATACACGGGCTCTTAACTTGTGTATTTGTAACCAAAACTGGTACCAACATATATTCTTAGATTGTAAGCATTTACATTAAAGTGGAGAAGCGTGAAGATACGTGTTAGAGGTCCTGCCTAAAATTATGAAGCAATTGGATCTATGACGACATGGTAGGACAGACTACATAAACATATTTAAGATCAGGATCGATTGCAGATTGCTTTTTGTTATACAGAAATACAGATTGAAAAAAATATGAAGTAAAGCATCACATCATTGAGTTCATTTTCTTATTGCTTCCACCTTTTACAGAATGCTGAACATCTAGTTACATTATTCAGTAGTTTAAGATAGATTTAGCGAGTATACAGCATATGCAGAGACAGGGGTTCTAAAGACACATACTTACAACTTAAAAGTACTTCAACTTGTGTTCAGAAATGCACACGTCATGAAGAATGCATAAAATAGCATACCTTCTTGTTGAATTCTCGGATCTCGTCCCTAGTAGTGCAGAATACCATTGAACTCAAGTTCTCTATTTTCTTGGCCTGTTCTTGCAACCTCTTCTCCCTTTCAGCCTGAGCTTTCTTTTCCTCTTCCAGCTCTAAGGCCATTCTCTCTCTTTCCAACTCACTCTGACAATAATTAAGACTTATTAAATTTAACACATACCTTAATACAATAAAATAAGAAATTTTCACTGCAAACCTTTAGCAATGTATTCCGCAGATTCAAAATTTCCTCTTCTAGATGTTCAGAGTGCAAACCCTTCAAATACAAACAAGTGCAAACTGTCATCTTGGTACTCTAATAGAACTACTCCTAGTCTCATGGGCATTGAGTTCACATGAAAACCTATACCAACCTGTAATTTAGCACGTAGTTCCTCGATCTCCTTTTTCTGACGCTTTAGCAAAGCAGCATCAGTCAATATCTGCCGTTACAAGATTACAAGATAATTAGTCACATGAAAATCAATTTTTGAAGAATTGAAATCATAAACACAAAATTTCAACTACATGGAGAATATCAGTCAAGGGAAATGGGAATTACCTCATTTACATGAGCACAATTTGTCACTCGCAATGCTCTGCTTGCAAATTGAAGACTGCTTTTAGTCTCATCAGCATGGATCTGCAGAGCAAAAAGCTCTAGTCAGCTGTAGATATTCATCCTTCCACTGCTTATTCATAAATTGAGGCAGGGAAGACACGATGAAAAAAAAATAATAATAACAATTACACATAAAAATTAGCACTCAAGATGATTAGTCTGACGCAAGTGATGTTACCACCATTTTCTCAAATACAATAAATAAACTAAGAGGTGCAAATTTGCACCCATGCTCGTGAAATTCACCTGTGCAAGTGTAATATTGCATATGATAGCAGTATTTGCATTCCCACCCAATGCAGGTTGCAAAATACGTGTGAGTTTGCTGTCTCGATAAGGGACATGACCCCTGCAATATTCACATGATGCTTAAGAACATTAATATGTTAAAATAACTGATTTCAGAAACAATTCAAACTCACCCTTGGCTCTCAGCGCCTTCACTTAGATTCTTTATAACAGTTCCTAACGTCATAAAGCTTTTGTTGATATGGGAGCCCTCTTTCAGGCGAACACCTTCTGCTCCAGTTTTTGCAGCACGCTCAGAACCAGCAAGATCCACCAAGTTCTGTATAGGTTGACGGAATAAAGACAAGGGGACAAAAAGATCTGAAAACTTTTCTTTATTTAAAAGAAGAGAATATATACAGAGAGAATTATTTAAAAGAAGAGAATATATACAGAGAGAGAAATTACGAAATTGTAGGACAAGGAGAAAGAAAAGTAAGAAGAAATAAATACATACATAAATCCCTCAACATAGCTGCATGTGCAATAAAGCTAAACCACCATATAATCGCATAGCATTTGCACATAAAAATGACAAACGCCACTGCATCCCAAAGAAAAAAAAAATAAAAGAACTTCCTCCAAACCACATTGCACATCTTAGAATTGTAAACCAGCAAATAGTCCCACAGCTTTGGCCCTCAAAGATGACAAAAACACAACTTTATTCTATAAGCGATGAGAATTATAATTATAATCTAAGAAATCCTAGCATTTCTCCCAAACCATTTAGACCAAGTTATAGCCATTAGAATAAGGCCATAACAGCAAAGCCAAAAACATGATTATTTATTCCCTTGCAAAAGCGATTAAATCTAATAATTTAGGACGTGAAGTTTATGTAGATGAAGAAACAAATAGAGGACCATGAACTGCATACCAAGACAGAAACACGAATTGCATCACATGACAAGTCTGCATCTGCATCATCAGTTTTCTCCCTGCTCTCAATAATCTATACTTACAAATTTTTCATTAGCAGAATTGACAGATTCATGAATCGTATAAGAATTATTACAAGAATTATAAACCTACCATGCGGAATATCGTGTGTGACCTACTGCTGTATACATTCATATTTGTCTCCCCAATATGACGATGAGCTGTAAAATCAATAACAAAGAGCGAAAGAGTTAAAATTGTTATCCACCACTTGAATATTTGACTATGTAAGACTAAGATGAGGATGATGGTGGGTTTCATTTGAGTTTCCCCTTCTCAAATTTACAGATGAAAGAGGATAAAAGGCTCATTATGGACAATAATAAATATAATTAGATACTGAGCATTCCTTTGAAAATGAGAACTTTAAAAAGTAATAACAGTCAGTTCATTTAGATAAATAAAAGGAGAACTTACATTCCCCAAATTCCATGAGTTCAAGAACTTGGTCAGGAGAAGCCACAATTTCTTCTCTTAAACCGGCAACAAAAATCCCTCGCTTCATGTTTTACAAAAAAACAAAAAGAATGTGAGGCACTGAAGATTAATACTTATCCGCACAATGAAAGCAGTCATATACGTGGAAAAAGCAAACTAATACATCGATGCTTTCATGAATTTGTAATTTCCGATGTTCAGGAGCCAACAAATCATTTATCTCCTCATTGTAGATCTCCATATAAGACATGCGTAAAAGGAACTCTCGATCCATTTCCTAGAAGTGAGAAATTACAATCAGAGAGTATCAGTTAAATCCAATAAAAATTAACAAGTCTAAATGAAACAACTGGTTCATTTGTTGCAATAGATCAAAGTTTATTGATTAACTGATATAAGGACAGACAACCTATGGTTGCCAAACGACATTCATAAGATTAAAATATACATTTGCATCCCCATCCTTATGTGTTCAACTTGCATACTCCACATTGATTGTGATGTTAAGTCCCAAAGCCATGTGGGTTATCCCATGAATTTATAAATGAACTAGATTTCCCAACACAATGGCCTTTCTATTCTATATTTCATGTGTGTAACTGTCCCGTTACTTTAGCAATAATAATGCTTTAGGAGCTTGAACCTAATAAGCTTGTTTTGTCAAATGAATAGAAAATTTAAGTAGTTAATTAGTCAAAAAGACAACTACAAAAGGTAAAGGGGTTAATGACAACAATTACCTCATGTATAATGTTAAAGAGATCATACACAGCAAGTGGAATAACTCCAGGCTCTGATGCTGAACCTCGCATTGTGTGTGTTTTGCCACTACTTGTCTGTCCATATGCAAAAACAGTCCCTAAAGAGACCAAGTGGTGAGATAGATGAGTACACAAGATTATGTATGTCCATGGTCATGATATGTACGGTGCATGAGAAAATTCAAGAGAAGGAAAAACATTGCACTAAACAAGTGGTTGGAAATATGAGCTTTGTTTCGTTTTGATTGTATAGACTAACTACTGTGATCGTTTGATTTTAACAAAAGTACGAATGATAAAAACAAATAATCTTTCTTAAAGCAACTATTGGTGACAATATTATGAGCAGATAATGTTGCTAAATTATGGTAACTCACTGTTAGTTAATAACCTATATCATGTTAATCATGCACTTTATCACAAGCATTTAGATTAAAGTAATTAACTTGATAGAGCCTGGAATCTAACAACTATGCGTTAAAATAAGCCAAGGTTTTGCTCAGGTCAAGTAAGCTGCACAAATAGGTTACATTATATACAAAGGTTCACATAAGTACTTGACTAGTTAATCCTCTTTTGATGTGATCTATATGAAAAGGCAATGTGGGCTTCTGTGTAGTAGGCAATAATGTAAAATGGTAAGGCTCGAATAACACAAAAATCATGCTCGTGATCAAATTTTTAGTGAGTTAAGACCTGTGAAGAATAACAGTTGAAAAGTGCATACTCAGACCTATTTGAGATGGTCTTTGAAACTGGATGTCATTGATGAATTTTAAATCTATAATCGTTGCAAAATAGAAAGAAAAAAAAAAAAAAAAAGTGTGAAGTTCCTCCTTAGTGTAGATCCAGCATCATCTATTTCCTTCTTTTGTTCACCCTTTCTGTGGCAATTAATAATATTGGCCCTTTATAAGCTATTCAGTTATCCTTCTAATGGCTGAAATAGTATTCACGTTTTATGCAACAAAAGTAATTCTCCAAATAAAAATAACACAAAAAGGATAATAAAAAAAAAAACTAAATGCCCACATTAACATTACCGTGCAGCACATAGTCAACTTAACAAAACTTATCTCATACCATTAAAGCCATGAACTGCAGCAGCAACTATATCTCTGGTTCGAGATTTGTATACATCTGCCGTTCTACATTCCTCCTCAAAAATCCGATCTAATTAACAAACAAAAAACATATGTAAAAATAAAAACAACGAATCTAAATCGTAAAATTATATCCAAAGTTGCGCTGTCTGAGCTAAAAGTGAATTGAAACTAAAAAAAAGCTTGTAAGCACTGAATCCCATGAAAGCATAGGTATAAGTACGACCACCGGAACAGAAGCTATAGTGGTTGGTAAGTCTTGTACGCAATATTATAATATCGGTGTACACGAAGAAAGAGAGGAAATAATACCAAATTCGAATTTGGAAGGCTGATTAGGGATGAAAATGGAATTTCCAGAAATGCGCCATGGACTTGTCCTTGCGTCCTCCGAAGAGAGTGGCCTCGCTCTGACAGATACGTGTATTCTCTCCATTTTCTCAGTATCTCTTCGTGCTCTAGCCTTCTGTGGAAAGTGGAGACCACAGGAAGGAGAAAATGTTATTTTCCCGCCTTTATAAAGCCCACACCCCCCTTTTATCCCGTGTTTGTTATTGAACTATAGTCGTTTTAAAATATACACACGACTTTCACCGAGTTTATGTAGAGCCCGTTTGGTAGAAATTAAAATCGAATTAAAATTGAAAAATTAGTATTTATTCTTGACTTTTATCAGAGGGATGGAATCCAATAACGACTATATTTTCAATTTTAATCGATATAAAACGGGCTCACACTTAAATTTTAAAGAGGTCATGTGATTTCTCACTCTGACGTCTTTTTGAAAGGGACTCTCAAATTTCAAAAAGTTCACTTCATAGTCATGTTTGTCCACTTTTCTAAAATTTATTTTTCTCAAAACTCATTTTCAATCTAGAATAAAAAAAATTATTAAAAAAAATAAACTTAATTTGTGTTATAAAAATGCATAGGAACCAGGCAAGGGCCTGTTTGTTTTATACTAGTGTACAAAACGTGCGT
>CAIGRF010009661.1:1281-13561 GCA_903798235.1 Fraxinus ornus | reverse complement strand
AATATTCTACGTAATTTTCCAATAATTCTCATATTTAAGTGACTTTAAACTTGATTTAATTTCCATTCACCAAATAACAATTTTCACTTAAATAATCATTTAAAATTGGCCAGAACCAATTTTCAATACAAAATTCCAACAGGATGTTACCTTATAAAGGGATAGATAAAAGGGGGAAAAAATAAAAATAAAAAAAATACAGGGAGATTACTTTTCAGACCAAATAGAATAGTAAGTCAACTTTTAAGAATTAGAAACAGTTTTTTAAAAAAAAAAAAATTTATTTTGTAAAGTGTACAAATGACGTGATTGTTATTTTTTTTATTTTTTATTTTTATCATGAGCATTTGATTTATTTAGATTTTTATAATGGTGAACTTATAAATTTTTTGACAAAAGTTCTTGGTATCATAATGTAAAATAGTAAAGTGTAAATTTTAAAAAATATGATAGATATAAATTGTAATGCACTCTATATATAAGAGAATTTTGTAAATTCCCCTATTTTCATTTGTTGTCAAAAAATACAAGTTTGTCATTGCCCTTGTTTAGTGGGGCTTAAAATTATTGGGGGGTACGAAGTATTGATCACAACAAGAAGATGAACGCAAAGAGAAGAATTTAATTTGACTGGAGAATTGAAAATTTATTCAACTGTAATGGAAAAAGAATTACAACAATTGTGTTTCTCACAATTATTTTAACTTTTGTAAGAAATCAACTTGAAAAGAAGAAAGAACTATATATGGGGACATACAAAACCCTAACAATATTCTTAAAGATGAAAATAATATAAAAAGCACGTAGAATAAAGGAAAAATATTTTCTTAATAAAAAGCACAAGGAATAAACGAAATAATATTTTTCCAATAAAAAACACGTCGAATGCAGGAAACAATATTTTTCCAAAAAAAAAAAAAACCAACGAGTTTGGGTAACAAACTTAACAATCTCCACTTTGACACAAATTCCACTACAAAGAATGAAACTCCAAAATTTATCCACCAAAGAAAATCAAACTGCGAGGTATGAACTGAACTCTTCAATGAGAACCAAATAAACTCTCCAATGAACTAAAAATTCTCCACTTTTCCACGATATCTAACTAGGATAAAGGAATTGAAGCACTGCTTCGCAGAATTACCTCGCGTTCAACAAAATATCACAAATGATTTAAAATTTATCAAATGAGTCGAAACACACCCTGAAACATAATGAACACCAATTGCTTTTGTAGGTCACTTGCTAGACTCAACACATTCAAATACACTTAAAGCATGTGTAATGAAATTAGCATCCTCATACCCATCTTCAGCGGGTCTGTCCCTAGCAATAGAATACGATGGCATCGTAGGTGGTGACAAATCAGCATTACACATATCCTTTAAACTTGAATGAGCTGTATTTTTCAACATGGATCCAAACCAAAATCCCATTGATACTGTACCAAACTGAATATCTATCACAGTACTAAACCTTTGAAAATAAATCTTGATTGGGACACATGAAAAGCACACTGTATCTAGAATTCAATCATCGTATCTGCGACATCGGCTTCACCTATAGTTTTTGATCGCTTTTCCTCTTGATTCGCAACCAAATTTCCTTTATTCTGCAACTTGTTTCAATCCCTCCTTATGTGCATTTTCTTCTTACAATAAAAACAAACTTGATTAATGAAATTATATTTCGACCTACCCCTTCCGTAACCACCATGAACAACAAGATCTTCTTCATCTCTAGCTTTAAATCCAACCAGATGTTTTATCTTTTCCTTTGAAAACAAAGTATCATACATATCTTCAATGGTGAGAGTATTACGACCATATAAAATTGTGTTTCTAAATAAAGTAAACGAAATGGGTAGCGACACAAAATAATTAAAGCCAAATCTTTTTCATCATACTTTACCTCTAAAGTTTCCAAATAAGAGACGATCTCCTTAAAAACAATCTAGGTAATCTTCTAAAGATCTGCCTTCTGTTTCAGGTGCAATTTGATGCCAGACTTTTAGTCATACACAAGCTCCAACTTCAACCACAACTTAACTGTTGTCTTCTCCTTCAAAATGTCTGAATAATTTTATTTGAAAGATAAAGATGAATTTATGAAAGTATCTTCTGACCCTTCCTTTGTTTATCCTCCATTGTCTAAGTTATGAGCATCTTGTCAAATTCCAACAACGCATCATCCAAATCAATCTGAGCGAGTATTGTTTGCATATTCACCTACCACAACGAGAATTTATTGATGCGATCCAAAAGCAGAATTTCATCCTTCATAGTTTCTATCAATAACAAGAACCTCAAACAAATAAAAAAAATCAAAGCTCTGATACCACTTGTTAGGGGCGGAACGAGATTATGCGACACGATATAAAATATTGATCACAATATCAAGATAAACACAAAAACAATAATTTAATTTGGCAGAAAATTAGAGACTTTACTCAACTATAATGGAGAAAGAAGTACAACAATTGTGTTTCTCACAATTATTCTAACTTCTTTAATAAATCCACTTGTAACAAATAGTCAATTATATATAGGGGATATATCAAAACCCTAACAATATTCTTAAAGATGAAAATAGTGTAAAAAAATGCTTGGAATAAAGGAAAAAATATGTTTCCAATAAAAACACGCGATGAATAAAGGAAGCAATATTTTCTAAAAAAAAAAATAACAAATTTGGGTCACAAACACAACAAAAATAAGATTTTTAATATATTTTGATTTGATAAAAGTTAATGTTATATGTGGTTGAAATTTGTGAATATCATGAGATATATAATTAAAATTAATTGTTGATTTAGATTTAGATTAAAATCCAAATGTTAATCCTTACCATATAGGGAATAATAAAATTTATTTCATAATTTTTTGGAAATTAGTCCAAGAATTGACTCTATTTATTTTATTATTCATTGTACATTAGTAATCAACTACTGTAGGCTCATTAGATTCCCGTATCTCTTGTATTATGGACTAAAGAAAGATTAATTTCACGCACAATAATGCTTGCAACTTGCAAGGATGTTAATGTAATATTTTTTCAATGTGAACTTAAATTGTTTGTACTATTTGCAATGATTTTTTACATTTTATTAAATTTAGGAAATTTGTAATTGAAAATATTAGTAAGATCTATTCAACAAAAAAAGATATTAATAATACGAGNAGATCTATTCAACAAAAAAAGATATTAATAATACGAGGGACATAATTGACGATGTAAGATAAGTGGAGGATTTAATTGAAGATGTTGGCAACTTGTAAATTGATGGAAATACTCAATTGAAGATATATAAAAGATGTTAGAAACATGGGGTGCGAATTATCTGAAATCTTAAAGAAGTATAGGGTCTGAACTAAAGCATTTGGGAAATTTAGGGATTCCATTACAAATTATGTGCAGTTAAGGTACCGAATGATGATATGGATAAGATATGTACCTATTTGAAGATATCATTAATATGAGAAAGATTGAGGACTAAAATAATATTAAGTAAAAGTTTGAGGATCTCATTAAAGATGTTAGTAAGTTGAGTGACCTAGAGATGTTTTTAATTAGTAAGAGTATTAAATGTAAAAGTAAGATGGAGGACTTAAAAGGAAGATTAAAGGATGATACGAGATGAAAGTGAGATATTGATAAGTAGATGGACGAGACTGAAATGTTTTGTTTATTTAGAAACTCAATTGAAGGTGATATTAAAATAATGGACTCAGCTGACCATTTTACAGATATATTAAGTCCATGTTTGAATCACATTAAAAATTTCATTCTCATTCTTCTAATCATTTTTAACCACATTCTTCAATAAAATAATATTTTTCATCATATCAATAACTTTTCCTTCTTTTTCAACCACACATTCCCCATTAATCTACTATTTCAGAATATATTCTTCCAAAATAATGTGTGTTTGGCTCAAACACACCCTAAATATTAGTCCTCCGACTTACAGATATCATACAAGTCCTAAATCAATCTGGTTACTTTGAACTTAGATCTCATACTTTCAAATACCTCCAAAGCCATCCTGTAACTTCGAAAAAAAATACCTCCACATAAGTCCTCCAAGTTTTATACTACTCCAAACAAGTCCTCTCATATTTAATTAATTACAAATCAATTCTGGAACTTAGGGTAACTCCAAATCAGTGCTCCCAATTTGTGATAACTCCAATTAAGTTCTCCAACTTTCTATTAACTCCAAACTAGTGCTCCTTTTGGAATAACTTCTTGTAACTCAATATCGATCCTCCAACTTTCTCTTAATTATAATTTATTCCCTAGAGTTTAAAATAACTCCAAATTAGAGCTTCAACTTTCTTGTAAATCTAAATTAGTCCTCAAAATTTGTTAAAATGTCACATATGTCCTCCAACTTTCTATTAGTTACATTAAGATAACTCGAAATCACTCCTTCAACTACCACTTAACTCTATATAAGTCCTCAAACATTAAATTTCAAATCAATTTTCTAACTTTTGTGAAGTACAATTCAGTCTTCAAACTTTGATGTAACACCAAATAAATCCTCCAACTTTCTTGTAACTCAAAATAGGTCCTCCAACTTTAGTTAACTCTAACTAAGTCCTCTACTTTCTGTTAACTCCAAATTAGTCCTCACCTTTTTGTTATTACAAATTAGTCTCGTGACTTTACGGTAACCCCAAATCAGTTCTTGATCTTCTAGTAACTTGAAATCGTGCCTTCAAATTTCACTTAACTCTAAATAAATCCTCCAAGTTATTGTTAACTCTAAACCAATGCTCAAACTTTCCTTTAACTCCAATTAGGTCTCAAAACTTTATTTTGATTCCTAATCGATCATCCAACTTTTTGTTACCTGCCAACAGTCATCCAGCTTTCTAATAAGAGGAAACAAGTCTTCTAACATTCTGATAACTCCAAATCAGCCATCAACCTTTCTTTTAATCACAAAATCAGTTCTGGTAATTTATGTTAACTACACATCAGTCCCCCAACTTTCTTTTAACTCTAAACCTGTCCTCCAATTTTCTAATAATCACAAGTCAGTTTTGGCACTTAATGGTAACACCAAGTAAGCCTGCCTACTTTCAATTAACTTAAAATCAGTCCTCGAACTTTTTGTAGCTCGATATCGATCCTCCAACTTTCTCTAAACTCTAAATTATCCCTTTGACTTTCTGTCATTGCCATTCGGTCAGCAAAATTTTAACTACATGTTTGTTCTCACACTTTATAACTCCGAGTAAGTATAACTTTATATGAAAACCAACTGTCCTCATACTCGGTCTACCTCCAAATCAGTCCTCCCACTTTGGTCTAACTCCAGATCAGTCCTCCAACTTTCTCTTAGCTCTAAATATATCCTCCAACTTCAGTGTAACTCCAAGTCAGTTATTGACTTTCTTGTATATCCAAACCAGACCTCAAACTTAGAGGTAAATCCAAATCGTTCCCCTTACTTTCTGTTAACTCCAAATCGGTCCTCGAGCTTTGAGGTAACTCCAAACCAATCTTCCAGCTTTCTAGTAACTCTGAATCAGTCCTCGAACTTTGAGTTACCTCTAATTGAATCCTCCTACTTTTGGAAACATCCACATGCATCCCTGATCTTTTTGTTACCTCCAAATCAATCCTTAATCGTTTAAATGCCTTCATATTCGTGCTTTGACTTCTAGATACCACCAAATCCATCCTCTTAACTTTTTAGACACCATCAAATTCTTCCTTCAATTGATTAAATGAGGATAAATTTTAGCTCCCGTTTGACCTCCATTATTCCACATTACAATGAGAGAAATAGTATTTTTTTGGAAACTATGTGGTTAAAACAGAAGGAATTTTTTTAAAATTTATGTGTATTATTATTTTATTGAAAAATTATTGTTGATAAGAATAGAGAGATGAATTAGAATTTAATAGGAAATAATGATGGCAAAACGAGGGCTCGGCAAATAGTCCTAATCTTTCCTCTGCACTTTCATTCCCAATCTTTGAGAAAATTAAATGTTCTCTCTATCCCATTTATATAGGCTTACTTTCCTTATTTTATTATCTCAATTATATAGTCTTATTTCTTTATTGAAAATGTTTTGTTTTGTTCATATACTAATATATTCTTATTTCTTTATTACTTTCAATAGTAATTTATTACTAGTTATTGATAATGAAATAAAGGTAAACTAGAAATTTTTTTGGTAAAAATTGTTTTTTTCAATAACATTAAATAAAATTTTTTAACTCGTGTGAAAAATGAAACCAACCTATATAAATGAAATGGAAGGACTGATAAATAAAAGAACACTCGTCTTCCCACCTCAAGTCACCCGCGCCGTTGGCCCGTTGCCACCGCTCCAACACTTTTCAACCATTGATCATCAAGCGAATTCCAATCATTATTATTTTCAACATAATTTCTCGTTTGGTCCGACCTTAAGAGAACCCATAAATCTAGTGATTCGTCGGTTTCAAGTTTTTGCACAAGTGATTTACCTTGTGTTTATATGCTAATAAATATGTTGTGTTGCAAAGTTTATTGATTCAAGACTTGATCATAAATGTCACACCACATTTTCTATCACATTCTCTAACTTATTTTAATGAATTTCCAAATGAAACAGGAAATTACATTATTATTACAGATAAAACTGAATCTTGAAAAATAGGTGGATAGAAGCAAAGTATGCAGTGCTGACAGTTTGCACCAGAATATTACAAAATACACATTACAACGTTCATTATAGGGTGGAAGTTTGCATCCAGTCGGCGGAAATCCATATGCATGGTTTTCAAAAGTGAGAAATTTCGGGTTGTGCATAGTTTAAACAAAGGAAATTTCGAATGACGATACCATTACCACAAGAATACTTTGTAAAACCCTGCTTTGAGTAAAATATGCAAAGCAATCGCAAAGGTAAGATGAATATGTACAATCATATCGTGCACCAGGATCTTTCTATGGAAACCATAATATAACAATTTTGATATCACAGTAAAAACTTATATTTTTTATATCAGAACAAATTGACTCTGAATGAATTAACCTAGAATTAATAATGAAAGTTCATAAAAATTTAGTAAAAGAAAGCTGTTTTTAGTTCGTTCAAGCTAATATAGAAAAGAGCTGAACTCATGTATAACGTGTAAACGAATTTCAAAATTCAATCGAACTTAAATATTTTCAAGATTAATCGACAAACCCACCCTCCAATCAGATCTCGTTCACAACTTCTGTCTTAGATGATTTCCCTTCCTCTAACAAACACCAAAACTAACTTAAATATTTTCAAGATTAATCGACAAACCTGTTAGAAATTTTAATAATTGCAATACTGTAAAGTGCAGAAAAACTTATCACTGATCGAGTCTCGTGACAGCACAATGTCCTAAAGTAAAATTGCTCGTCGATAACTGCTGCGACCTCTGTGGACAATCACTTCTAGGATACAACGATCAAATANAGCTTTGACAGTCAAACTATAATGTTATGAAAGAAACTTAAGCAGCACTTTTAGTTGAAAAGTAATGAGAACGATGAGGTATTTAAAAGGTACAGCTTGTTTCCGGAGATAGTCATTTCTGATATGTTCTGGTTCACCAATTAGAACCACCATCTGGGGATGGGCTATAATCCGTTGGCCTCGTGATATTCACGTCTTCAAATTCATTGTCATCTGTAACACAATGTAAATATTTAAAAGTAGAAATTTAACAATGAATGACTTAAAATAGGATTTTTTTTCTTTCAAGATAATTCCTATCCATGGAATTACCAGTTATGGCATGATTAGTATAGTGAATAGGGCAGTAATCTTGTTCATTATGTTTTCAAGTCCACTTCAACAGTTCATACAGAACATGATCTTAAAGTATAGTGACAGGGAAAATGATGACTGATGAATATAAGATTATCAGCAATGCAGTGTCACATTTCTTTAAAATTTTCACATTCTTGTTTAGCATGAACTCGGGAAATAATCATGGCTTCCAACTGAATTGCTGAAAAAACTTAGTCCCTAAAATCAACCCAAAATTTCAGATTATTTTAGCATTTCAAAAGGAGTTGGACTTGTTTAGGTAGTCATTGGAAGATGTAAACTTTTTCCCATTTTCATGTGCAAAAACTATGGCACATATCTATGAATCTCAATTTTTAAATGAGCAAATGCTTCTGTAGTCGAGAAAAAACATCTGAAGTTAATTTGTTAAAGAGGATAGGTGTGAGGAAAGAGGAAAAGGCATGACATACCAAATCTAGGAAATAATTTGCAAGAGGTTTTGTTAGAGAAAAGAGAAACAATTCGCAATCAATACGAACTGTGGTATGGACAATACTAACATGCGCTCACTTCCACGTGCCATAATGATAATATTCTCATTTATTAGGTTGGCTGCATAACCACAGAAAACAGACAAAAACCTTCATCCTTGACCATTTTCCACTTTAATCACCACTCCTTTATTGTAATTTGTATGAAATCTTGAATTTCCTTTTATCCATGTGATTTTAATCTAAAGTACGAAAATATCCAGCTTCAGTTACAGTTCTGTAGTCTCCCTGTTTGGAACGCCTTAGAACATGTAACTATTCCTTAATGCATATGCATTACAAGCAACCTTCAAAATTACTTTTCTCACCTCTTACTTTTAACTAAAGAGGACTCCCTTGAAAATCAATTCTCAAAACCATGGAAATCAAGATGACCATATTATTTAGTTACAACTCTTAACATATAAATGGTTCAATTTCAGATATGATCCCTCTGTTGGAATATAAAGAGATTCAAGTTCACCATCAGACAGGTCATGGCATACCCCACAGATTTTTTATTTATTTATTATTATTATGATTATTATGATTATTTTTTTGTGGTGTTAAAAGCAGTTGAACACACATACATGCCACCCTAACTACAGCCAGTTTCAACTCCTGATTTATGCACCAAAAAATGGGAAATAGGGAAAAATAATTTCTGAACATCTTCCTAAGGTAATGCTACATTATTCTTGAGCATTTCTCCATTTAGGTACAATTAAGACTTTTTGTTGACAAGTATAGTTCGGACTGATAATGGAGTGAGCCAAGTTCATGGTATTTAGAAACGAAAAATAGACCTGCAAGATGCAAACTAATAAATGGATGTGTTATGGACCATATAAGTTAAATAATAAATCAGAAACATCTATAGACAGTAAGAGAACCTTTTCTCAGAGTCAGGGCGACAACAGCATCGTTTTCAACCTGAAAACACATGGTAGTTTGACTCAATATATCATACTACTTACTGTGCAAAGGAATTTATAATAAATGTAAGAGCAGTTGCAGCATTAAATTTAAACATACAAACTTTATATCTGATTAATTTCTTGTCTAATTATGAGAAGATGAGTAGCTACCTAAATATAGAAGACAAGAGGCACAATCTTCTATAATTTTTCGCATGAGTATTGGAGAAAATACCTTCTGATCTGCCAGTGATTTTGAATCATCCAACACTTCCCTATTTGGAATTAGTATCAAACGCTGATCATTAACTGGCTGATCAATGAGTTCTTGCAACTTCTCCTTGATTTGTAAAATTGTCTCACTTGGCACACATGTCACAAAGTAAGTAATCTTATTGCGCTTGACGCGAATGTACATTGCCTGTGTGATAAATTAATCTATTAGCTTGAACCAACTACTGTAGCAAACTGATAGAATGGTATCAATATGGGGAACATACTACAAGACTTAACCCGAAGTAATATAATAGTCCTTCACGAACAATCAAATGGCAATGCGACAAATAAAAACATCATCCAAAATCCTTTGTGCCAACTTTGGAATTCAAATACACGAACACATGCGACAATCATCATCAAAAACCAGTCAAATCACATCATTCATAAACCAATAAAATTATCCATAGTAGAACACGACAACTTACATGTATATCTCTTTTCAATAAACTACAAAATACGATGTACTTTGATATGGCGATATCCAAACACAGTGTATTGTACCAACTAAAATAATACAGATAATAACGAGTAGCTTAAGAGATGATGGCATTCGTATCCAGATTCCAATTCATTAACTCATAATTCATAAATAGGGTTACATGTGCCATCGTTTACATTGTTTCAACCATTCAACCATTAACCAACTCGTTCAATGGATCGCATATGACAGAAAGATGAACTACTTCACCTCATATAGAGGTGACAGAATTTGAACCTGTGGCCTATGGACCCAAAATGAACTGAATAGACAGCAATATGCCTTGTACACCTTGCTAGTTGCTACACTATCATTTTATTATTATCCACTGTTTAATTGAGGGCATGTATTTGGAAGAGAAATTGCTCTCTTCTGTTAATAACTTTGAGTAGTTACTGTCAAGGGCCAAAGAGACAGGCCATTTTAAAACTAAAACCTATTGCGCGTGCAATCTGTCAAATGGCAATGCGACAAATAAAACATCATCCAAAGTCCTTTGTGCCAACTTTGGAATTCAAATACACGAACACATGCGACAATCATCATCAAAAACCAGTCAAATCACATCATTTATAAACCAATAAAATTATCCATAGTAGAACACGACAACTTACATGTATATCTCTTTTCAGTAAACTACAAAATACGATGTACTTTGATTTGGCAATATCCAAACACAATGTATTGCACCAACTAAAATAATGCTCAAAATCATATTACCTACATAAATCATTAAGTTTGGTCTAAAAGTACAAAACAGAGTGCTCCCATAAACCACCTACAGATAATAACAAGTAGCTTAAGAGATGATGGCATTCATATCCAGATTCCAATTCATTAACTCATAATTCATAAATAGGGTTACATGTGCCATCGTTTACATTGTTTCAACCATTCAAACATTAACCAACTCGTTCAATGGATCGCATATGACAGAAAGATGAACTACTTCACCTCATATAGAGGTGACAGAATTTGAACCTGTGGCCTATGTACCCAAAATGAACTGAATAGACAGCAATATGCCTTGTACACCTTGCTAGTTGCCTCACTATCATTTTATTATTATCCACTGTTTAATTGAGGGCATGTATTTGGAAGAGAACTTGCCCTCTTCTGTTAATAACTTTGAGTAGTTGCTGTCAAGGGCCAAAGAGACAGGCCATTTTAAAACTAAAACCTATTGCGCGTGCAATCTGAGATCCTCAGCTACTTCTCCTAAGAACAAGTGAGAATACACCATCCACTAAAGGAGAGTAGCTTTCCCCTGTTAGAAAACAAGAAAGTAAGCAACAATAAAAAAGGGGAAAGCTCCATGGCTTGGTCTGGGATCTTCTCATATCAACCAGTTCCTAACTAGTTAATTTCAGGGCTATATCAATGTCATTATATGGCCATTACTACGCCTTCAAACCCATCTGATTCGTCCTCCATTCAATAAGATAAACATTAATGTCTTGATTACATTCTGCGAGTGATGGACTATAGTGATAGTAGACCTCACATTAACATTACTTCTGATTCAGAAAGGTAATTTGTTCAATATGTGCAAATTCCCAGTGCAGCTCCCTAACACAATTCTCATTCGAACACTCAAAACAACCTCTATTGTACATCCTTTTTTTTTTTCTGATTTATTAACAATTTATTTTCCATATAATTTCAAGCAGAAGTCAAACATCAAACCTTTACAGATTTTGCTCCTCACTGAATTAAAACTACCAACAGAGACATAAAAGAACGGAACTTCAATAACATCTGGCAGAGATAATCCTACTTTCAAAATAAAGGCGCATGCATCCAGCTCTTCAGTGAAGGGAATATTTCTTGATGGGAATTAAAAACAACAAATATTATTGAAATTAAATCATATTAATAACTTCAAGATTGCCTATAAACATCTAAAAATTAGGTCCACGTAATGTGACATGAAATTTAGCTTTTCTAGCAGAATTGACTGCTTTTGATATGTATATACATCTATAGGTGCTCGAAAGTTTCAAGGAAACGAATTAGTATAAGGAAGTCTAACCGTTTGATCATCCGGGCTATTTGAACGCGACGACTGCGACATAATACCTCGAGAATTTGAGGGGTTTTCTTTATTTGTTTTTATTGTTTGGTAATTGGGAGAGTGAAAGTTTCGATCTTGAGAAACGAGTGAACTCTGAAAGTTCAACAGCGTTAAAGCCCTGTTTGGTTTGCAAGGATGATTTTGGTGAGGCTGAGGCGCGAGGTGATTATTTTTGGTTTTAAGTAAATTTTTTTTTTTAATTAATATAATAAAATAGGGTAAAA
>CAIGRF010009660.1:87007-104616 GCA_903798235.1 Fraxinus ornus | reverse complement strand
CTTTTTTTTTTTTAATTCATTTCACTATTTAAGTGTTTATTACTTTTTCTATCACCTTTTTTTTTATTGGTGGGAAGAGGTTTTGGTGCTGACTTTTGTTCTTGTAAGAAAAAATTCGACTCCAATTGTTTCAGAAGGAGGAAGCCCGTGAATTTCGTCAAAAGATTGTCACTTTTTTTTGTGTAATATTTTTTAAAAGAGTTTCGTCATTTTTTTGAGTTTGTCACTTTTTTAAAAAAAATTTGTCACTTTTTGAGTTTGTCACTTTTTTAATCTGTATAACTTCTTTTAATTTGTGCCACTTTTTTGAATTCGTCACTTTTTTAAAATTTATCACTTTTTTTGAATTTTGTGTCATTTTAAGTTTTTGTCACTGTTTAATAAGAATAAAAAAATTAAATAATATGTTATATTTTCCTAACATAATCAGCATGTGAATTGGCCTGAACGTGGTGATTATTTTAAGAATATGATTACTTGTTCTACATAAATGAATGATGCTATTTTGGTATTTGTCACTTTTGTTTAGTTTTGTCACTTTTTTTGAGTTTGTCACTTTTTTTAAAAAAGTAAAAAAATGACAATTTTTTTTTTAAAAAAATGACACCGTGTCACTTTTTCATTTTACATAATATTTTTTACTTCCTAAAAACTTTTCATATGATTTTTCAAAACAATCCTAATTTGAAGGATATTTTTGTAAGTACCCCATTAATAAACCTAACATGAACATCACATAGTCTCTTAGGCCAACTGACTAGTATATCCATTAGACATCGGAATACCAAGACCTCCAAAGTGAAGTAAACAAATAAATTTCTTCAAAACTCGTTCTATTAACATCAAATCGATTTCTTAGTCCAACTTTGTAACATCTTCGTTAGACATTGCTTTTATCAAGACCTCTAAAGTGAAATAAACAAATAATTTTCTTCGTTATACTGAAAACCAGATGTAACTTACACGTTGAACTTGAACTGCTAAAGATCTCTGTGCTTTGTTCGTGTTTTGATTCTAAGTTCTTTCTAAAGTAAGGATTGTGACTTAATCCAAAAGACAAAGTAACTAGCTCAACAGCAAACACAAGTTAAAGTCTTCAAAACGATTTCAATTAACATCAACTCATTTCCTCAGTTCAACGACTTTGTAACATCTTCGTTAGACATCACTATTACTGAGAGAAGAAAACACATGGGGTGGTCAGCAAATGTGCACTCTAGTTCCTCTTGAGAAAGCCCATTCCTACATGTTTTGCATTCAATCTCAATGTCTCTCTACTTCTGTGGGCATCGCAGGAAAATGTGCTATTTAAAGTGTCATATTACCCTAAAAACTCTGCTATTTTCAGTTCTAATATGTTTTGATCTGTTAGACAAAATAATAATAGTGAACGAATACTGGATGGACACATACCGGATTTGCTCATATCGGATCTGCACATATCGAATGTGCAACGCATACCGGATTTGCAACTAGCAAAAATACCGTATAAACATATTTTGGACACTAACTAACCAAATATTAGCCAAACTATTATAAATCAAATAATTTATTAATTACAATAAAACAGAACAAGTAATCTAAATTAAAAATTAATAGAATGAATCGAGGCATGTGTGAACACAATTTCTTTAAAACAGATTCATCCCCTCACCGTATGTGCTTGATGTTTAATTCGACGTCTGTTTCCCATTATACAACGGAAAATCAATAGAATCTGAGCACTCCAAATACTACTCCGGTGAACTGACTTAGTATTTGAATACTATCACCAAGATCTTAACAGAAAATAAATTATGTATGCAGACCGGAAAAATTTTCTTTTTCTATGCAGAAAATAATTTATATTCACGTAAAAGTGGAAACTTTTAAATAAACAATTATTTACTGGTTAGGCAGGGTGTAACATATATCATTGATGACTATTAAACATATCGAGAGGTACAACTTGATTGTATGATTCTTCGAGTTTATAAATTTTTGTGAATTAAGCGATAAGTTTTACGCTTCTAAAAAGTGAAAAGTTCTACATTTTATCTCCGTGAATGTTGAAATTCTACTTAAAACTTTTTAATAGAAGAAAAGTCTAACCCCTTGTATGACCAATACAACTTTTCTTCGTACTCGACGCATACGTGAGTGCTTAGTGGTTAAAATTCAAATGGTAATTAAATTTTACATGTTTTTTGAAGGGGCCTCGAAGTTATGAAATCATTATTACATATCATTATATTTTTAAAAAATTTGAATGATCACCGAAGTTATCAAATATTTATCTCATTGGCCATTATACTTTTAAAGTTTTTCTGATGATCATTGAATTTATCAAATCGTAATCTCACTCATCACTCAATAACTCATCGTTTAAAAATTCAACAATCTTGCTGGTGTTACGACAAATCAACCAAAAAAGTACTTTCATATACTCCCTCCGTCCCAATTATATAGGCTGAGTTTCCTTTTTCTCTTGTCCCCAAATATATAGGCATGTTTCCTAATATAGAATATTTTGTTATGTTCATTTACCAATATACCCTTATTAAATTTCCTCGCTTATATGCAAATTCCTTGAAATCATCCAAATACACACATTTCTCACTTCTTGAAAGCATGGAACAACTCATTTCTTCTTCTTCTTCAAATCCTTTATTAATTCCAACAATAATTTAGTTTTACATACTGAAAATTAAATAGGGGTAAATTAGAAAATATCTTGATAAAAATTAATTTTTCAATTACATGAAAGAACCTTTCTTAATCCGCGTGAAAGACGAAACAAGCCTACATAATTGGGACAGATGGAGTATAAAAAACGCTTATAAAAATGCTATTGGATTTTAACATTTGCATATTTTTCTTTTGTTTATATATATTTTCTTTTAGCATTATTTTTGTATTTCTTTTCCTCGTTAATCACATTTTTTGCAAGTCCATCAAATTTTATTAACGGTGAATTATTGAATTATATATGAGATAACAATTTAATAAGTGAAGGCCAACGGAAAATATTATGCAAAGTTCAATGACATTAGAATTTTTAATCCCATTTTTAGTAGATAGCACTCAATAACATTAAACGTTACAATCAATAACATTTAGCCTTTTTCTTTTCATATTGTCCTATATCCTTGGCAAACAATTACAGTTGCATATTTTCACTAGGAATAAATAAACCTTTAAAACCAAACATAATTCTTTTCATATAATGGGTAAATACACCCATACTTCCGCATACAATAAAATTGCATTGTAAACACCCACCCCACCTCACCAGTAAACTATTGCAATCTTACACAACATATTGCATCTCTAGTTCAACTTTCCCTTCTCATAGATAACCAATGTCCCCTAACATTTCACAGGCTAAAAAAATGTTTGATGCAGGACTATCTTTATTGCAAAATCTGCAACCATTTTTTATCATGTCGTCTTCAAGGAATAAGGCCTCTTGAGAAATCAACTCTTTTTTTCCCCGTCTGGGAAAAAGAATGGATAATAAGGGATCACTCAAAATATACAGACTGCAGCCTCCATCTAGCAGCAACCGGAAAATAGGTTGAAAGTACAAAAGAAGATCTTCAAAAAGCTTTGGTCGAGAAATTCTCAACAGTTAAATCATAGCAGCTTGCTGGTTCTCCGCCTTGATGGCCCTCCTGGGAAGAGCTTCATGATCCATCCCAACACCCTTTCCACCACCTATTCAGGGAGAAACGAATAATTATAAAGTGGGAAATGGGGACAATCATTTAATTTGATTAGTAGAAAGAACTAACTAAACAACGGAAATAATGTTGAGACTAATAATCTTGAAGGCATATGGAACAAATATGTACTTGCTCCTTTCCAACTTTGACCAATAAAAAGAAGATTTATTTAAAAACTTATTTAGTTGCATAACTTGTAAGTAAAATTTTCAAGCTTAGCTACCTATCAAAAAAAATAAAATTTCAAGCTTAGCCAAACATGGCCCAAGTATAGATGATTGAAGGGCAGAATTCTAATTGGTTCATTACCTCGTCTCCTTCATCTGCATATGGAGTTTTATAATGCGAAATGCTAGTATCTGTCTGTCTCACCGGGATATTATCATTTGCCATAGTTTGAGCTGTCAAGAACTCTAATCTCTGTGTTTGAGCTTCAAGCTTTCGGGTCAATTCCTTGTTCAATTCCTTCATCCAGAAAAGACAAGGTGTAGAAATAAAATATGAATAAAATAACTTCACCTAAAATAAAGTAGCAAAACACGAAAGTGGAAAAAGAGGCACCACATGGTTTGTGGGGATAGTGTTTATTGCTTCATTCTATAAAGCATACTGATATAATGTTAGTAAAAGCATAATATAAAACATGTCCTCCGGAACTCTCGAGACACCCACATCTCACGTTTCTGAAATGAACTGTATGTAAATGGAAAGAAAGAAAGAAAATGGAAGCAAAATTTCCATTCACAGAAGGTAAACTACATTTTTCTTTCCTTCTTCCAAACCTTTTTCACTAATAGGTAACATGTCATTTTCCTTCCCCTTTTTTCCCTCTTCATAATTCCCTGAATAAAAGCTAACTGAAACTCATCCAACAATGGATTTTTACGATTACAGCTCAGTCAATGAAAGCAGCAACGCATTCAAAAGTATGAACCACAAATTCAATCAAATATTTTTTTCTCTCTCTCATGGAGCTACTTCATTTTAGAGGCGTCCGTGATGCAAGCAAGTGAAAGTCAAATTTAATGGTTTCTCAAAAATATGCTTTCAGGATACAGACTTTAAACATGGATGTATATTTACACAAGAAACTGAAAGTCCCCCGATGCAAATGTGCCAATCAATTATTTAGCTTCCCTAACGGTAACTTGTACCAAAAATCAATTTCTCCTCTCTAAGAATAGTAGAGAGACTAAGAGGAAAATTCACAATAAGGGACCTCTCAAGATGAAAATACCATAAGCTTAGAGCTTTGGAATGATTCTTCCAAAAATCAAGACTCTATCAGCAAAGTAGAGAGATTAAGAAAATTTTCACAATAAAGGATCACTAAAGGTGAAAATACCATAAGCTTAGAGCTTTGAGATGATTCTGCTAACAATGCTTGTGTCACCTGATCTTTCTCCAACGCCAACTGCAGTTACAGAATTTTCCAGAGCTACTTTTAATTCTTGAAAGATAAATGCGAAAAATACTAAAATGCCATGAAATAATGCATCGTGAAAAAGATAAACTGGACAAAGTATGAATAATAAGTTCCGTAATTCCAAGGCACAGAAGCTACCTCAGCAATTAGTGTATTAATGTTCTGGATCATTCTCATCTGGTCAGAAGGAATACTCAAAGAGAGACCCTCAATGTTGAACGGACCATTTTCATGCAGAAATTGATAACTGGAGGCATCGTCTCCAAGAGAAGCAGCGCCATAACTTTCCATGTTTAAGGCCTTTGTGATAGTATCAGCATCTCTCTCATCAGCTGACTCCACCATATTATCTAATATTAGAACCATGGGAACGTAATAGAATCTTAAGAAGGTGAGGGTTGTCCATGCAAAGAAATGATTGAAGAAAGAGCTCAATCAGATAAAGAAAGAAATGTGAATAGTTGTATGTTTTGGAATGCAAATGGTGAAAACCCATTCATTAGGTCGAGTTTATTGATATATCTTTACACGCTTTTAAATATAATAGATATTCTATAAACCCAAGGAAACATAACCCCAATTTATCAAAGAGTACAGTAACCAATGCATCAGGTATGGGATATAGAATTTTAGGAGCACTCGTATTTATGTCTCATATGCTTACATTTGCATACATCCATGCCACGAGGTCACCAACCAAATCATCCATTACCATAATTTTCTGTACCAACGTCTAAAGATGTAATGTATATATTGTTTGGGAGGGGAAACAGAAGATGGGGAAAAAAACCATAACCAACAAACTTATATCTCCACAGATACCCCCTCTGTTGAAGGAGAACCCTGCTAGTAGCAATGAGCAAAATCAAGAATTACAAAGGTAAGTGTTCTTTTCCAATAACTTAATTCATCATTTTTGCAACCTATGTTTTCAAAACCGGACCAAGGGTCAAAATGTCGAATAGGGTTGAACTCGGGATGAATCAGGGGTCAAAAAATAATTAATTAAATACTTATATACATAAGTACAATTTAAGAATAATATTATGGTTAAATTTTCACATCACTATTTCAAATTAAGTGCAAATTCATGTTTGTTATTAGAAATGTTACTATTTTGCAATTTGATGAACGTTTCAAAAATTAAATTTCGTTCGTCCAATTGATTTACCTCAATAAAAATAAAAGTAAATATTTAAGGGTCATGCTACAGGTACAAAATGGTGTCCAAAATGGTCAAGTGGCGGCCGCCTATTGGAGGGGCGGCTGGCCGGACCAAGGGTCAAAATGTCGAATAGGGTTGAACTCGGGATGAATCAGGGGTCAAAAAATAATCAATTANCAAAATGGTGTCCAAAATGGCTGTGGGGCCAGCCGCCCCTCCAATAGGCGGCCGCCACTTGGCCATTTTGGACCCCATTTTGTACCCCATTTTGTACACCAAGAATTATCCAATATTTAAAGCAGTAGAAAATGAATGATTTCAACCAAATTGGGTAGTGAAGACCTAAGAGGTGAAGTGTTCCGCTGGAATGCAATTGTTGGGATTTTGTGTAGTCCCACATCAAAAGTGGAGAGTTGGGATGTGAGAGAAAATGGCTATAATATGAGCAGCCCATTAGGTTCAAGAATTTGCAGACTTAGCCCTTAAGCTGGCCAATTGTTCTGAGAAATTTCTGAGGATTTCAGTTCAATTTTTTAAAAAAATAATAATAATACATAAATAAATTGTGAGAACTAGGAAACTCGAGACAACCATGGCTGGTTTACCAGGGTCACACAGTTAAACCGTTTATTAGGGCTGGTTTTTTTACAGTTGGTTTAAAATAAACAGTAAAATGACATGACCTGACCGGATAGGTTTCTGGTTCGTTCTCGCCTCCCTATTTTACCGGTTGAACTGGCCAGTCCAGTCCGATTTTGAAAACAGCATCAGTAAAAATGTATAATAAGTTTTTTGTGTGAAATGATATGGACTCCAACAAATGACTATGTCTACAAAAGATGTATGACAACAGTAAAAATGTTTTTTTGTGTGCAGTGATATTGACTCCAACAAATGACTAAGTCCACACAAGACGTATGAACTCATATCACATAATAATATATAAACCTGATAGAAATGTAAGAATTGCATACCAAGATCCTCTGTGGAAGTTGATACATCTTTTGTATTAGATGGACTCTTAATGTCCAATGATTTCCCACTTGTAGAAGCTTTCCTTAATTTGGACTGTAAGAGCTTCTTCTCTGTGCAACATGAAAGAAAAAAATCTTAAAATGTTGACTGCGTCACGTATGTCCTGAGAAATGGATACACGTTTGCATCCAGTACCAAACCAGTAATGCAAGAGAAATCAAGAAGAAATGGCCTATCATATATGTTGGAGAAATGTAAGTCCCCTAGGACAAGAAGACCTATCAAGATCAAGAATGAAATGATAATTAATATTGAAATGCCAAGGTCAATGAAACTCCAGAAATTATCTAATCAATAACCTAAAGTGGAAACTTGAACAAATAAGGTCACTTGCCTAAATTTCTGTTTTCCAATTTTAAGGTAAAAAATAGAAAAATGTGTTTTTGTTTTCCTTCCCAAGTCCCCGTGAAGCATGAATTGATGATTGATTACTATCTTATGAAGTAGAAGATCTCCAAAGAACGTGATTAAGAGTGAAAAATGTGACTGGAGTTTCAGTATCTTCGTGGCAAAGAATGTATGCGAAAAAAGGAAGCACAACTTCTGATAGGAACATTGAAGAAAGTCACGAGACAAGTATGCATTCATCCATTGGAAGAAAGAAACTTCTGATCCAAGAAGCTAATACATCATGACACAATATGCAACTGGTAACCTATTATAAATCCATCTTCCCAAAGACAAATTCCTTAATATCTCCGACTTAGGAGGATCACCAACAAACAATGACATTTCCTGGTAAATAAGACCATCTTTTAATCTGTGATACTCCCATAGATATCTTGCCACCCTATTTTCTATCATAGGAAAGTAGCTAGTACATTAGATAACTATATATCGGGATTCCAACTTTCAAGATACTTTTGGTTTTGGGCATGAGAAGATATTTGTTTAAATCCCTCGTTAACAATTGTCAACAATGTCTACTGGGAATCAGTTGGTATCTGGTGTTCTGACAAAAAAGTAAGAGTTTATGGGATTTGCAACTGAGATATTTACAGCATTTTCCTAATTATCTTCATATCTTTCTCTGTGGTCAGTTCCCAGATAAAATTCACCGTAAATAAAACATTGTTTTGTGCGAGCACAGTAAACATTTACCTTCTTTTAAAGCATCAATAACATTGTTTTGTGCGAGCACAGTAAACATTTACCTTCTTTTAAAGCATCAATGGTTGACTGCAGATCTTGGCGATCTTTCTGAAGACTTGACATTTTCGTCCTGTGAGCAGCAATGAAAATGCATATTATAATATAGAAAATCCAACTCAAAGAAAGTTCACAAAATATACGTCTTTAAGGCTAATTTGATTACTTTGTATCCCATTCCTGCATTCGATGACATTGGAAAAGGAAAGAAGGCAAAAGGAGTGAAAAAATTGAGGTAAACTCAGAATTAAAAAAAAGTTAAAGAATTGGTATCACGGATCTATTGACAATCAAATAATCAAACCTATAAGAAGAAATCTCAGCTTGTGAATTCTCCAACTGCCTCTCTAATTTTAGCTCATTAGACCTCAGTTGTAATGCCTACAGAAACAGAAGAGATCACAAAATACATAAGCGGAAAGGATAAGAACAGATATAAAATTTGGTTCAAATGAGCTATCAAAAAGAAGAGAAGAGAGGCAGCCAAGCATCTGAAACACACAAGGTCTGCTTTCTTGTAAGTTGCAACACAGCTCTATCTCCATCATAGTAGCGTACAGCAAGCATATAGAAAAATGCCCAACACTGATGATAATCTTCTATGTAAAGTTATTAAAACTAATGATTTCAGATACATCACGAAATAACTATTTCCTCTGTGACAACTAGTGATACCATTCATTTTATGTGTATGTTTTCCTGTGTGACCAGGATGCGCTAATATTTTTATGTACATAAGCATGTTCTCATAAAACACCGCTACTTGTTCTCTAAAAGTTGGCTTGCAGGAAGCCCACTATCCCACCACAAAATAAAGTGCACGGTCAAAGTGCATCTGACAACTGACAGCAATATATCATCTGCTAACTAATGGGAGGTCAGGCAGAAAGAAAGATTTAAGTCCAATAATATCACGATTCGGATGAAATTTCATGCGACCTATGCAATTTATGATGTTTTCTTAGTATTTGAAAATATGATGAAAATTCCAAGTAGTTTTGCATCTTAAAGTAAAGGTATTTCATGTATCAAAAAAGTGCAATTTGTAAATACAAAACAAACTTTCCATGAAGTTATTCAATTTTTCTTACATTATTTTTGACTTTTTACAAAAATAATTTCAATTAAATTTTTCCTCATTTTATATTCCAAAATTTACAAAATGGGACTTGACATGATGGGTAGCGTCACTTTCATGTTAGGAAAATATTGTAAAAATAGGACAAGCCATGTGGAGTGGCAGCTGCATATCCCTTGAGTGCTACAAAGTTAGATATATAAAAAATATGACACACCACGGCATGTCGAACATGTTCGAGGCTGCTTGTTCGATGCACGTCAAACACTGACGCTCCACTCAAAGAGAAGTGTCTGTGATTGAACTGCGATTGCTTCAAGAGTGGCACTTTACTGCCACAGGCTGTGCACAAAAACCCCGAAAATAATGTCCTTAGTTTACCTAAACAGTGAATACTCCAATAGTTGGTCAAAATGGCCAGGAACGGGGTCATATGCTAGCATACCATTTTGCGTAACATTTAGAACCTGGTTTGCAATTATGAATATATATAATCTCAATAGAAACAATAAATTTCAGCCATGTTTGACAACCATTATTTGAAAAAAAAAATTCTACGTACTCATTTTCAACCAGACATTCAAACAATAAAATATTCTGCACATAAACCCAAAATTTTCCCCATCTTTTTAACCACACATTCTCCTAAAAATCGCTATTCAAAACATTGCTTTTTCCAGCCTATCAAACAGGGCTCAGTAAAACTGGATTGCATCCCTATCAGCCAACTTAAAAGTATACATACATAACACGGAGAAACATACACATATGATGTCTAAACCTCTAAACGTATAGCTTGAAAGGCAGATGATCTCAATTTAATTTATAAGTTTGCCCCCGGAACCTTCTCAATTGGACTGAGATAATTACGTCAATGAACCGATAATTTTCAGAATTCTCCCTGTACAATTTGCTACTAGTGATAACAACTCAACAAGATATTTGGTTATGAATTACCTTCTCTTCCAAACCAATAACTTCAGAAGCCAACAGCTTTGCACGTTCATCAGCCGCATTACATTCGAGCTGGGCATTAGCATATTCGATTTTCACAGCTTCAAGTTCCTTCTGCAGATAGTATGAAATACGTGCCACCAAATTATCAAAACAGAACGGAAACAAGTGGACTATACTGAAATAAATAAAGAAAATATGTGCTGAAAACACTATTCAACCATGCAACCACCTATATGCAAGGCAGAAAAACTAGCATTTTACCCGAGTGGAGGGTACAGGTGTTGCCAGCCATGTTCGACTGAGCTTCTGTAAAAACTTTTGGCAGCACATTAAAGAATATTACATCATAGTAGATTGCACAAACTTCATTTGATTCTCCACAAAAAGATCAGTATGCTTCAGTGGACAAGAAAATCGTTTTTTCTCTTTGGGCTCGTAATAAAGAAATTCATAGCATCTGAGCAGATAGATATCAATGGACTGACGTCTAAATAATGCATGTCAAGGCACAATTCACCATGCTAAGTGGACAACCAAAAAAGTTACCCAATAGAGCAATCATAATATGCATGTGGGAAGACGAAAATGGAGCATGGCAATGAATTACGAAATTAATAAAGAAAGGCCAAATTAAGCAAGAAAAAGCACTGATAGTAGCAGGTCTAATTGCACAACACTAACCACTTGAAATTTGATTTCTGCCTGTAACTTTTCCAGCTCAAACTTTAGCTGGTTGACAATGCCTCCCTGATGAAAATGAAATGAACTATAAAACCCAAGACGCCATGCCATCAAAAGAAAGAAAAATGCTTACATATAAAATTTTAGTTGTCAGCCAGTTCTGAACACAACCAAAAAGAACACAAAAAATTAGCCAATTGATGTCAGCGATATGTTTTTTAGAATTCAATATTATCATTCCACCCGTTTCCAAATTTAGCCCCTGTTTGTTTCACATTATTTTTTTCATTCTCATTCTTCTACTCATTTTCACCCACAAATTCTTCAATAAAATAATATTTTCCATCACATCAATTACTTTTCCTTCTTTTTCAACAACANCTTCAATAAAATAATATTTTCCATCACATCAATAACTTTTCCTTCTTTTTCAACCACATATTTCTCATCACATCACTTCAAAAAAATGCATTCTCTCATTTTAATGTGCACCAAACACACTCATAATATTGAAAAACCCAGGTTTAGAAAGCATCCCCAAAACAACAATATTAAGCACTTGATATCAGTACTGTCCAAAAAAATTCCAAGACATGCAATTGCAAGTTTTGCAACTATCAATTTACGATTTATGTCCATCTTTTTAAAGTTCAGAAACCATGACAGATGTAAACATGTTTAGCATTGACAAAACCTGCTGATTATAGCTATCTGTCAAAGCTGAGTTTTCAGCAGCCAAAGACTCTGCTAAAGTTCGTGAAGCTTCCAGAGTTCGTTGCAAAGAAAATTTCTCTTGCGTTAAATCTTCAATATGCTGCAAAAAAAAAAGGAACAGAGGCAATCATTTTCATGGACACTATCTTATAAACTTCCCCACTTTTCAAAACCCTGCTACAAGCATTCACACCTAAATCCACCTGAAAATAATCCAAAAAAAATTTATCCCAACATAATTTGGATAAATAGAGCTCGCAGCAGTTGTTTTCCACACTCGCTCAATGTTAAATAGAAATGAAATGTTCCATCACATGAATCACATCTTAGTACAATTTCATGGCATCGTTAAAAACCATGCAAACTATTGCTTGGTTTTTACGGATATATTATAATAAACTCTAGAGTCTAGAGTAGCAGTTCATGCATTATAAATGGGAACAATGCTTAGGCATGGAAACTACAACACGTGAACTAATTTGAGTGCTTTGGGTTCATCTGTAACTAAACAGGAAAATACAGAGAACTGCTATCAGGACAGTTTTAGCATTTTGCATCCAACTAATATCAAAGGGCAATGGGTTAACAACTTTCACATATAGTACTTATATATTTTGATCCAAGTGCATCAAGCACTTCTTGCCATTGTTAGAAAGATATCTTGAAAAAAAAAGAAGAAGAAGAAGAAAAAGAACATTGGTAGCTCAACATCACTCTCCCAAGAGGAGCTAAAATATTTTTGACAAAATGTTCAATAACAAAAAGATTATGCCCCTAAAAGGATTTTCTGAGATTCTGTTATCTTAGTACAGAAACATTACACCACAAAAGATTTGAAGTTGTGAAACTCTGAATATCTTATTATAGATTCATAAAGTTGCAAGAAACTGACCATCAGGCCACCAAGCTTTAATTTTGACAGTAAAATCAGCACAATCATGCTCCTAGATATCATGAATTGGAATTAGTCATTCAAAAGCAGCATACAGAGTTATATTACATTTTCTAGGCAAATAAATACGCTAAATGCAGACCCAATAAAAGGATTCAAAACATGGATAAGCCAAAAATTCTAATATTCCATATCATCCGACACATTATAATCCTCCCCTTACCAAACAACGATATCATAAAACATACAGATTCTAGAAGAGCAGTTAATGGAAAACGCCAAGGGTTATGCTATTATTTTTAATAATTTTCTAAAAAAAAAATCACCACATACGTAACCTTGTTAAGAAATACATCATAATTATCAAAAATCTCAACTTCATCTTAATTATAAACCAATGAGCTATAAAAATAAATTCTCCAGCATTTACTCTATTACCAAATTACAGCTGAATGGGAGAACATCCTGATATAAAAATACCAGAAAAAGGGCAACAGAAAATAGCAGTAAAAAACCTGTTCCAAAGAAGCAAAGTCTTCATTCTGTTTCCGTGAATAAAAATCATGTTTGTTCTCCATGCTATTTTCCATGACATGATTGAATAGGTCAACCCCATTACCAGCATCAACAAAGGAATTAGCAGTGTTCTGAGGAAAAGATGATCCCAAAGAGTCCACAGGATAAACCTTTGAACTAGAGTCAATTTTTGCCGCTGCAAAAATGGGAGGGGATGCTGAAGGACCTCTTGAGATGTTGATGGAATCAAGGAAAGATGGGCGGGATCTCCTCGAAGTAGCAGGTGGAGATGGTAGTGCATGATGAGATGAGGTCTGGGTATCAGAACCAAAACCAGCATATCCATGGCTTTCGGCCCATGGAGATACGTTGTTTGTGCTACCCACACGAGAAACAGAGTCACTAAACTTGTTTTCCCCCATGAATGGAAACTTTTGCCCAACTTCGAAGGTAGAATTTCTAACGTTTGTAGCAGAATGAACAGAATCTATGCCATTACAGTAAGAGCAAAGGATAAAAACCGAATAAACAGAAACTATGACATTACAGTAAGAAAATGGGATAAAAACCAACCAACAAATCACTAGTAATTTCTGAAAGGATAGCAGGAGGGCGAGGGAAATATAAATAATGGATATATTGGTCTAAAATACCGATATTACCTTGGTAAGATGATGATGTCATGTTGCTAGCCACGCGGTCATCATAACCTGACTTGTCTTGCAGGAAACTACTGACTGAATTTTCGGGAAAACTATTTTTTTCTAAAACAACAGAGGTACCAAAATTATCAAGTGAAAGAGCCTTCTTATGGCCTTCACTGGTATTTGACTGTTCGTCTACCCCATAGTAAGTAGAATGGTGAAAAGTATCACCCTTAAACTCCGTACCAATTATATGAGACTGCGCCGGAACAGACAAGTTGACATCATTGTTCGCCGAAAAAGAAGAATTGGGAAGTGTATTGTTAGTAGAAATAAAACCAACTTTTTGGACGCTATCAGAATCCCTGGTCTCATTCTTTGTAACAACAGTCAACGATTCTAAAACGCCTGCACCAGCTGCATCAGAAGTGTCTGCTCCATTTAAATCTGTAGGCCGAACAAATTCTGTTTCCGAAGGTTGCTTCTCATTTAGGACACCATTAGGAACATCAAGTTGACTCGTGGCTGTAGCTTTCTTAGCCTTCTCCGCTGCTTTCTTACGGCGAAACTCCTCTAGCTGCAAGGAACAGAATTAAGATTTTATACCAATTATGATGATAGTAGTGGTGGTGGTAGTAGTAGTAGTAGTAAAAATCATCATCATTACAATGATGATACAAATAAAGTAATAGTTTGCACTGAACGTGAAAACAACAGCAAATAAATGGTATGCACTAAATCACTAAAGAAGTAAACCAACACAAATAATGGGTCATTTTCCAGGAGCAAAGAGACTCAGCTAACGAAAGAAAAAATCAGCAAAGATTAATCATGGAGAGGAAAATTGACACAACCAAATATTCCAACCTTGAACTTGCATCTCAAAAGCTGTTCTTAATTATTGAAAAATGAAAATAAACTACCAAATTCAATTGCATGAATTATAAGGGTAGGCCAGTAATAGGCAGCGCACAAATAGCTACAATTCACACTCTACCTAGCACAAGACAGGACCACCAAGAGTACGCTGCTTAGATTATTTTACTATATGTCCTGTTAAATTTTCTAAATAATGGTGTTCGTAATCTAAAATGTAGACAATATAATTATGGCATCTACTAATCTTTACATAGGTGATCACTTTTTATGATTAAAAATGGTCGTTTTTATTTCAATTTTTGCCTCATGATAGTCAACAGGACATTGTAAAGAATGACTTGGATTTGGATCACCATATTAAGTGTTCCGATTTGCAAGTGTCAAATCACATACTGATCGTACCGATTCTCAATTTGATGGAAGTTCATTTCTAATAACTCGAGGTAGATCTTGTATGTGGATAATTTTGCCTAACATGATTACCTTTAAGAGGGTGACAAAAGGGGGGGAGAAAGGTGGAGAGCAGAAATTTCAGAGTTTTCAATAAATACTCAATGTCACCGATGGCTTGCAAACCCTATCACTTTCCGCTGAATACATAATGGACCTCAGACATAACACAACATTTGTGACTTCTCTAGGCACTCTTCCAAATAACATCCTTCAGCAAAAACTATGGTTTTCCCAAACTTTGAAATTAAATTCATTTTCCATTTAGAGCATGTTTGGCTAAGACTAAAAAAGACGCCGGTAAGAGCCTTTCAAAACAGCAAAATTTTGTACTGAAGTTTCTAAAAAACAACTTTTAAAGCAAAGCAAAACATGTTTGGATAGAAAGTTACAACTTTTAAAGCTGCAAACATATTTGGCTAAGCAACTTTTATTTTAGGCATAGCCAAACATGCTCTTAATAATCGCAGTAAAACACTTAATGAACCCACATTAAAAAATTCTTTAATGAAACCAAACTGTCAATTAAGATATATAGAAATAATATTTTTCTCCTTTCTCCATCCCAATTTAAAACATATTTATCTGCGTATTCTAACCTTGAACTTGCATTCCAGAAACCACTTCTAATAATCGAAAATGAACTACCAAATTCATCCGTATGAAAAAAGAGCAGTTCAGTATTACTCGGTGCATAAATAACTACAATTTAAAATATCTACCTAGCAAAAGATGGGGTACACCGTGAGTCCGGTTCTTTATATTACTTTACTAGATGAGCAATTAAATTTTCTAAATAATGATGTCTGTAATCTAAATCGTTGACAAAATAAAGGCAGCACCTACCAATCTTCACAGAAAAGGTTATTTTACGATTTAAATAAAAGATTTCAACACAACAGTTTGCCTTATAATAGTCTGATATGAATACCTTTTAGAAGGTGATGAATGAAGAAAATGGAGAGGGGGTAAGGAGTACAAGCTTCTGACTTTTAGTAAATACTAACTGCCGGAAAATGGCTAATATGACCTATCATACGCTTCATATAAAATGCACCTTTAGATGGGTTCAAGAATCTTTGGGCCGAACATGCATGCTACACTACACATGTTATTCTTCTTGGTATTGGACAGTGTGTGGATTTCAAAGCACATCACTTGCAGTTTATACAATATGCAACACAGGCATAACACTTAACTTGTGACTTCTCCTGGTATACTCGCCATAATGGCATCCTTTGGCAACCACCACCTAATTTTTTTATTAGATGGGATCTCATATCCTAGAACCTAACGTGTATGCAACAATTGCTAATTTTCTTAGCACTGTAATTCAACAGAAACTAAATGGTTCACAAAGCCTATCATTTGATTTGCACTTCATGAATGAACCACAGACATAATGTTACACTTTGGACTTCTCCTCGCACACTTTACCCAACAACATCCTATTGCAACAACTACTAATTTTTGAATTGTATGAGCTCTACCATCCTTGCAACCAACAAATAACCTACACTTGTTATTCTTCCTAGCATTGCAGTTCAACAGAATCCTTCTGAAGCAATATCCTAATACTTTATACATTTTTTTTTTTTGATAACCGTGGATGTCCGGGCCAGCTTGCGCGCACCTCGACTAATTCCACGGGGCCCTGAGGTTTACAACCGTTTCTCACCTCAGTGGCCCTGAGGGACTCGAACTGGTGACCATTGGGGAGCAAACTCAAGGCCTGACCAATTGAGCTACCCCTCAGGGTTAAAAAATTTGGACCATTTCTTGATTTGTGCGTGTCATCCTTGCGCAGGGGCCATGCTAATCTTCTCTGTATCGTTCCAATTTTATCGGATGTCCCCGAAGGGACCCTAATACTTTATACATTGATCTAACAAACCATCTGAATACGTCTATATGTTGTTAGGACATTAAATATCATTCCACCAAATGGCACCTGACATTTGCATAGCTTTTCAGCAAGGGTAACTTCTAGTTGCCCCCAAAATTCAGAAATTTTTTTTAGATGCCATTAATATTTTAAATTTTGAAGAAAATCACTTCTGCAATATAGAATGCTGTGAGCATCCCTTACTTGCAGCAATGTTGAGAGCACCTTAAACTACCTTACAATTTCCATAAATATTATGATAGGGTCCACGAGGTCTGGGCACATTACTATGGGTAAGTGGTAACAAACTAGTATTTGCACGTCTTATAAAGAAAGAACAATGCATAGTATTGATATCATTTTCTAGCTCAAGGCACTTATTAACATCAAGATCCCATGGTATAAATCAATGAATTTGATAATGGGAGATGTTT
>CAIGRF010009660.1:40204-67953 GCA_903798235.1 Fraxinus ornus | reverse complement strand
TTGCATTCATTTAGATAAATGTAATTTGCCTTCTTTTCACTTCTCATAGTTGGAATTATTGTAAGGGAAGTAGTACTTCCTCTTTTACGGATTTGCATTCATCTTTTTTTTGTTGTTTTCATTATAAGAGAAGCAGTACTTTCTTATTTACTGCGTTCATTGTTTCCACATGTAACCACGGTTTTCCTCCGCCACAAGTGAGGGCATATTAATAAAATCCTGGAGGTACCGCCTTCCTTTAACTAAAAAGAAATAAAAAAAAAATCCTCCTCCTCCATTTTTTTTCCTTTAGAGGAATTCACCATTATATATGCTATCCGTGACAAGTAACGAGTCACCATGTATTATTATTATTTTTTTGGATGCTGTAAAAGATTTCTATGACAGTTGTTATGACGATTAATGAACAGTATGTATTTTTAAAATATAGAAACCTTACCTAATATTAGAGATAAAGATAAGATTGTAGATAAATTATAATCCTAAAAGTTGTATTCTAGTTGTATAAATGTTCTACACGACTACTATTAGGATTGTTCATATGTAACACTATAATATAAATGTAGAATACAATGCGAGATTCAATCGTTCTTAATATTCTGCTTTAACATGATATTAGAACACATTTTTCAAATTTTCAATCTTTTTTTCTCTTATTATTATTATTATTATTATTATTATTATTATTATTATTATGATGATCATTATTATTATTATTTATAAAAGCAATAAAGCACACAAAAAACATTAATAAAATTGAAAACTCATGTTTTCCACCCCAAACTTAAACTAGACATTGTCCTCAACGTCTTTAATCCTAAATTTGCATATAAAGGGATGGGGAAGAAAGTAAAGAAAAAACTCCCCTGAAATGATATGTAATTCAATGGCTAGCTTTCCTAATGCTCCCGTTAGCTCCTTGGTCAATATTGGTTGAAATGTTTCGTGACATCGTGTTCTTGAACAATCAAATAAAGCATTAAGATCAAATAATTAGAACAAGTGTTATTTAGCTCTAACATCTAATAAAACAACTAGCATATTGAAGACCCAAGGGAAAATGTGGAATGGATAAGGAGTCACAAATAAACTTAAAATAAACTAAACTATCCTAAAACTTAAAAATAGAATAAATAAAAAGGAAGAAAGTTTGGGTTGCCTCCCAAGAAACACTTCTTTAACGTTAGTAGCTTGACGAAGATGTGGATCTAAGTTGACTTGCCAAGCGTAATCTCGTCTACATCCCTATCAGCTTCACTATAATAATGTTTAAGTCGTTGATTGTTCGCCTTAAATATAGATCCATCCTTGCTTATCAATTCAACTGAACTAAAGGGAAACACCTTGTGGACTACAAATGGTCTCGACCACCGTAATCTCAACTTGCCTAGAAAAGGTTTTAAGCGAGAATTGAACAGAAGAACCCGTTCTCCTTATTTGAATTATCTCCCCACGATCCTCTTGTCATGCCACAGTGTATTCTCCTTATGTACTTTCGCATTTTCATATGCTTCGTTCTGAAATTCATCAAGTTCATCAATCTGAAATAAGCGTTGCGCACCCGCTAATGTCATATCCATGTTCAATTTCTTTACAGTCCAATAGGCTAGATGCTCCAATTCGACCGATAGGTGACACACTTTCCTAAACACTAAACGGTAAGGTGACATGCCAATTGGCATTTTGAAAGTTGTTCGATATGCCCTCAGGGCTTAGTGATGGCAAAAAAGCTCGTCGGCTCGGGCGGCTTGCTCTCAACTCGGAAAAACCTCGAGCCTAAAAAAGTTCGAGCCTAAACCGAGCTTTTTTTTTGCTTGTTGATATGGCTACATGAACGCTAGTAGTATGTTACAACCATAATAATTACATGAATTTAGTCTTTTATCATGGTGGAGTTAAAAAATACGTAATTTTTAAATTTTATTTCAAGAAAAATTGTACACAAAATATTTTATTCCTGTACAATTTTAACTACGCATACGATAATTGTAACCGGTCCCAAACCTGGATAAAGGAGGAGGGTTAAACNCCGGATAAAGGAGGAGGGTTAAAGATTTATAATTTATTTAATTTATAACACGTATAAACTGTACAAATTTAATTTTTTTAAGTAAAAAATGTATACTTTACCAAAAAAAAAAACGAGTCAGATCGGCCCGCTAAGGCTTGAGCCGAAAGCTCGGGTCGAGCCTCATTTTTTTTGGCCAGGCTCGGCTCGGCTCGGCTCGGGGCCAAAAAAGCTCGATCCAAAAAAGCTCGAGTCGAGCCCGAGCTTTTTTTTTTGGGCTCGGGCTCGGCTCGGCTCATTAACATCCCTATCAGTGCTTCGTCAAGTTTACGAACCCAATCATTGCGGTTGGTGTTCACTGTTTTCTCCAAAATTTGTTTAATCTCTATGTTGGAGACTTCAGCTTGTCCATTGGATTGGGGATGATAACCAAGTGCTAGATTGTGTCTGACATTATATTTAGCCAAAAGGGAATTGAAAAGTTTGTCATAGAAATGTGTACCTTCGTCACTTACTATTGCCTTAGGCGTGCCAAATCGTGTGAAGATGTTTTTCTGCATAAATTTCAAAACTACATTTGCATCATTTGTTGGTGTAGCGAATGGCCTTAACCCATTTGGAGACATAGTCCACCGCAAGGAGGATATACATCTGGCCAAAGGACGTTGGAAACGGACCCATAAAGTCTATTCCCTATACATCAAATAATTCCACCTCGAGCATATTAGTCAATGGAAGCTCGTGATGCCTTGAGATATTCCCGGTACGTTGACAATGGCCACATGTCTTCACAAAGGTGTAACAATCCTTGAAAAGAATTGGCCAATAGAATCCTAACTGTAATACCTTCGAGGCAGTACGTGCAAGGTCGAAGTGACCTCCATAAGGTGAGAAATGATATTGCTCCATAATCGATTTTGTTTTCTCTACCGGGACACACCTCTTAATCATCATATCTGCACATTTCCTGAAGAGAAATGGATCATCCCATAGATATGACTTGACATTATGTAAGAATTTTTTATTTTGTTGAGAATTCAAGTCAAGTGGCATCCTTCCACAAGCCAAGTAGTTTACAAAATCAGCATACCACGGGATTCTTGATGAAACTGCTAAAAGAAGCTCATCAGGAAAATATTCTTGAATCTGAGTGTTATCTATCAGAATATTACCTCTTCATTTTCCAACCTTGAAAGATGATCAGCAACTACATTCTCACTGCCTTTCTTATCCTGGATTTCCACATCGAATTCTTGTAACAAAAAAAACCACCAGATTAAACGAGGCTTAGCATCCTTCTTTTCAAATAAATATCGGATTGTTGCATGATCTGTGATGAAAACTTTGGTGCCAATAAGATAAGATCTGAATTTGTCACATGTAATGACAACTGCTAACATCTCCATTTCTGTTGTCGTGTAGTTTTATTGAGCTTCATTCAAGGTTTTGCTAGCATATTGAATTGCCCGAAAAAAAATTTCACATCGATGTCACAAAATCGCTCCTATTGCATAATCACTGGCATCACACATTACTTCAAATGGTTGATCCCAGTTCGGTGCTATCATAACTGAAACTGTAACCAATTTTTCCTTTATTGCTTCAAATGCTTTGAGACAGTCTTCATCAAAGAGGTTTAGCAATTTTCGAGAAATCTTTGATAAATCTCATGTAGAACCCAGCGTGATCCAAGAAACTCTGGATTCCTTTGACATTAGTGGTGGTGGTAGCCTTGCTATTGTATCTATCTTAGCTCTGTAGACTTCCAATCCCTTTACTGAAACATGGTGGCCTAACACAATTCCTTCTTGTACCATGAAATGACACTTCTCCCAATTCAGAACTAAATTCTTTTCTTCACAGCATTGTAGCACTAAAGCAAGATTGTGAAGGCAATTATCAAAAGAAGTACCAAAAACAGAAAAATAATCCATAAACACCTCTATGATTTCCTCTACCATGTCTGCAAAGATGGCCATCATACATCTCTAAAAAGTGGCTGAGCATTGCATAATCCAACAGCGTCCATCTATAAGTAAAGGTCCCATATGGACATGTGAAAGTCATCTTCTCCTAATCCTCTGGAGTTATTGCAATCTGATTGTAGCCAGAATAGCCATCAAGAAAGCAATAATGAGAGTGACCCGCTAGTCTGTCCAGCATTTGGTCAATGTAAAGAAGTGGGAAGTGGTCTTTTCTAGTTACTTTGTTCAGCTTCATGTAATCAACGCAGACCCTCCAACCAGTCACCATTCTTGTAGGTATCAACTCATTGTTGTCGTTCTTAACCACATTCATTCCACCTTTCTTTGGTATCACCTGTACAGGACTAACCCATGCACTATCTGAAATAGTAAATATGATCCTTGTCTTTAGTAGCTTGAGTCTACTTTCACCACTTCTTTCATTGCTGGATTTAGTCTCCTTTGATGTTCAATAGAAGGCTTGTAAGAGTATTCCATGAAGATTTTGTGTATGCAAATTGTAGGACTGACCCCCTTTATATTAGCTATAGACCAACCCAACGTAGCTCTGTGTTCCCTTAGCACCTTTAGTGACTTATCCTCTTCCTCCTTTGTCGGTGAAGAAGAAAATGTGGAGTCATTTTCCAAAAACGCCTATCAAAGATGCTCTGGCAGTTGCTTCAGTTCATATTTACTGTTCTCATTACCCTTGCTGTCATCTGAGTCAACTGCATGCTGAATGTCATCAATTTGTGATGGATAACCGTCAACTAGCGATGATTCAAGAGCCAATATGCAATCAACTGAGTCATTGCTCCCTATGTAACCCCCAGACAATGCTCCAAGGGATCTTCGATGAATATTTTCTCGTCCCTCACTACAGTATCAATGAAGTCAACTCTATGGCAAGTATTGGTGTCATCTGGAAACTTCATTGCTTGATAGATATTGAGCATCACTTTCTCGTCATTCACTCTCAATGTTGATTGCCCTCCTTGTACATCAATTAAAGCCCTCATGTTGCTAAAAATGGCCTACCCAGAATCAATAGAATCTCCTGATCTTCCTCCATGTCAAATACAACGAAGTCAGCTGGGAAGATAAATTTGTCAACTTTGACTAAGACATCTTTAATGATCCATCGTAGATATGTGAGGGATCTATCAGTTAGTTACAGAGTTACTGTTGTCAGTTTCACTTCCCCAAGGCCCAGCTTCTTGAAAACTGATAAGGACATCAGGTTGATGTTTGATCCAAGACCACAGAAGGCTTTATCAAAAGAGGATCCTCCAATGGTGCAGGGAATAGTGAAACTACCTGGATCTTTTCTCTTCTGAGGGAGTTTCTTTTGTAGAATAGCGTTGCATTCCTCTGTTAGCTTCACTGTCTCGTATTATTCCAACTTCCTCTTCTTTGACATCACCTCCTTCATGAATTTTGTGTAGTTGGGCATCTGTTCCAAAGTATTTGCAAAAGGAATATTAATATGAATTTTCTTGAAAATTTCTAAAATTTAGCAAATTGTGCATCAATTTTTTTCTTTTAGAATCGGTGTGGAAACAGAAGTGCTGGCTTGATGATGGGTGGGTTATCAGGGAATGATATGGAGTAAAGCTTGTGAGCCTTTTGTGCTTCTTCATTCTCTTGTTCTGCTACTACTTGATCTGCCTCTTATCTGGTGTAGGATTTGTTACTTCTTCGGGCATACTGTCTCCAATTTGTTTGCCAATCCTCAATGTAATGGCTTTGCAATGCTCATTTGGGTTGATTTCTGTATCACTTGGAAACTTTCCCTATTGTTGAGACTTCTTTGATGTCGCCAACTACCCAATCTAAAACTCTAGATTTTTCATGGTGGCTCTCATGTTCGACACATGTGTTTCGATGTTATCTAAACGTGTCTCATCTTTGTTGAATCGCGATCTCGTCTATGAAATGAGAGCTCTAAGGATGTCCTCTGATGATGACTTTCCTTCAGAGTTTTGAGTGTTGAACCTAGGTGGAGGTTAGAGTTTGTTTTTGTTATTGCCATATGATAAATTCTCGTGATTCCTCAACCCTGGATAATAATGATTTGAAGAGTAGTTTTCCCTCTGATTGTAGTTCTTATTGTTGACATATTGAGCTTGTTCATTCCCTATCTCTGTGTCTTGATGTAATAAAGAAGTAGCCATAAGTGAATCTGATTTCTNGGCAGTTGCTTCAGTTCATATTTACTGTTCTCATTACCCTTGCTGTCATCTGAGTCAACTGCATGCTGAATGTCATCAATTTGTGATGGATAACCGTCAACTAGCGATGATTCAAGAGCCAATATGCAATCAACTGAGTCATTGCTCCCTATGTAACCCCCAGACAATGCTCTAAGGGATCTTCGATGAATATTTTCTCGTCCCTCACTACAGTATCAATGAAGTCAACTCTATGGCAAGTATTGGTGTCATCTGGAAACTTCATTGCTTGATAGATATTGAGCATCACTTTCTCGTCATTCACTCTCAATGTTGATTGCCCTCCTTGTACATCAATTAAAGCCCTCATGTTGCTAAAAATGGCCTACCCAGAATCAATAGAATCTCCTGATCTTCCTCCATGTCAAATACAACGAAGTCAGCTGGGAAGATAAATTTGTCAACTTTGACTAAGACATCTTTAATGATCCCTCGTAGATATGTGAGGGATCTATCAGTTAGTTACAGAGTTACTGTTGTCAGTTTCACTTCCCCAAGGCCCAGCTTCTTGAAAACTGATAAGGACATCAGGTTGATGTTTGATCCAAGACCACAGAAGGCTTTATCAAAAGAGGATCCTCCAATGGTGCAGGGAATAGTGAAACTACCTGGATCTTTTCTCTTCTGAGGGAGTTTCTTTTGTAGAATAGCGTTGCATTCCTCTGTTAGCTTCACTGTCTCGTATTATTCCAACTTCCTCTTCTTTGACATCACCTCCTTCATGAATTTTGTGTAGTTGGGCATCTGTTCCAAAGTATTTGGAATATTAATATGAATTTTCTTGAAAATTTCTAAAATTTAGCAAATTGTGCATCAAATTTTTTCTTTTAGAATCGGTGTGGAAATAGAAGTGCTGGCTTGATGATGGGTGGGTTATCAGGGAATGATATGGAGTAAAGCTTGTGAGCCTTTTGTGCTTCTTCATTCTCTTGTTCTGCTACTACTTGATCTGCCTCTTATCTGGTGTAGGATTTGTTACTTCTTCGGGCATACTGTCTCCAATTTGTTTGCCAATCCTCAATGTAATGGCTTTGCAATGCTCATTTGGGTTGATTTCTGTATCACTTGGAAACTTTCCCTATTGTTGAGACTTCTTTGATGTCGCCAACTACCCAATCTAAAACTCTAGATTTTTCATGGTGGCTCTCATGTTCGACACATGTGTTTCGATGTTATCTAAACGTGTCTCATCTTTGTTGAATCGCGATCTCGTCTATGAAATGAGAGCTCTAAGGATGTCCTCTGATGATGACTTTCCTTCAGAGTTTTGAGTGTTGAACCTAGGTGGAGGTTAGAGTTTGTTTTTGTTATTGCCATATGATAAATTCTCGTGATTCCTCAACCCTGGATAATAATGATTTGAAGAGTAGTTTTCCCTCTGATTGTAGTTCTTATTGTTGACATATTGAGCTTGTTCATTCCCTATCTCTGTGTCTTGATGTAATAAAGAAGTAGCCATAACTGAATCTGATTTCTACCGAGTTCCTTGAGTGGTAAATGCAGCTATCTGATTAGTAAGTGATGAGACCTAAGCTGCTAATGTTGTGATGTGATCCACCTCATGAAGTCCTGCTACTTTCTTAACGCTTGATCTCTCACTCAGCCATTGATTGCTATTTGTAGCTATGTCGTCCAACAAAGAATATGCAACATTTGTCATTTTAGCCATTAGAGTGCCTCCTACAGCTGCATCTAATATGGTTTTCGTCTGCCCATTCAACCCGTTGTAGAAGATCTCAATCTGCATCCAATTTTGAAAATCATGTTGAGGACACCTTCTAAACAAGTCATTGAATCTCTCCCACGCTTCATAAAATGGCTCAAAGTCAAATTGTTTGAATTGACCAATTTCTTTCCGAAGTTGAGCTGATTTGGAAGGTGGAAAATATTTCGTAAGGAATTTCTGTGCCAGTTCATCCCACGTAGTGATAGAACCATATGGTAATGATTGGAACCAAGCCTTGGCTTTATCCCACTAGGAGAAAGAGAAGAGCCGAAGTTTAATTACCTCTTCAGTAACCCCATTTATCTTCACCATATCACAAATTTTCAGAAAAGAGCCCAGATGGGCATTTGGGTCTTCTATTGGAGCTTCTCCAAACTGATTCTGTAGCACCACGTGTATCAATCCCGATTTTAGTTCGAAATTATTCGCGGCAATTGCCGATCGGCAATACCGGAATAACTATCATTGACCATTGGTCTGACGTAATCCCGAATAGCCCGTTGTTGGTTATTTTCATTAGCTGCTCTTGCTTCTTGTTCTGTCATTGGTTCACGTTCGTTTTTCTGTATACCTATGAGAATGCGGAATGTGGGTTCTAGTTCAGGATCAACACGTAATAATTCACGATTCCTAACTTTTCGCATACACAGCTGAAAATAAGGACTAAAGAACTATTAGAGATATAAATAAAATAAACGAAAAAAAAAAATTAAAAATCTAAATTAAAGTGAAAGCTAATTGGTAATAATATCGGTAACAATCAAATAAGAGAATCCCCGGCAACAGCGCCAAAAATTTGTTACGCGTTTTCTATAACGTGATTTATACCGCAAGTGTACGGTGTCAAATTTTGTAATATATTAGTAGAGTTAAGTGTCGAACCCACAGGGATTGTAATTTAATTCATACCAAGTACTATAATTATTTTTGCATTTACTTTATCCAGAAGAAGCAAATATAAGTTCAATATTTTTATCCTAAAATACTATGAATGTGTAATAATTCAAATGAAATGAAAACAATTTATAGGAGAGTTATCAATGCAAGAAAGTTTAGGAATTGATTTCGCCTCACTATCAGCAATATTTTTCAATTTCTATGATTATTTCTATCAATTTTTCCTGAATTAGGCACGAATCATAAGTGAAACTCTATTCCCTCTCTCGAGTGTCGAAAGAACTTATTTCTATATTTTAATTCCAATATCCCTACTTCGAATTAGTGCTATATAAATTATAAGCACTGAGATAAACCTCAAAGGAATTATACTTTCTCTCGAAACATATAATTTCTTAGGTTGTGTTATTCTTAGATCACGCTTAAATTTCTCTCTCTCGAGTGTCGAAATTTAAAACATCAAATCATTCAATTATTGATCAGGTAATTGAAAGAAATACACAAGAATGAACACAAATGAATTAACGAAAAAATCAAATGAATTAATTATAAAAGAATCCAAACATGTCTCAATTTCAATTACATCAAACCTTAGATATTAAAATTAGCTCATGATAATTAAAAACAACATATTAAATTTTGAATTAAAAAACATGGAGAAAAAAAGAATAAGAAAAACTTTTTTAATGCTCGAATTCTCCTCCATTCTCTTGTTGTTTTTGCTCTAGATCAATTCTCCTTACTTTTGTCTTCTAAGTCGTCGTTCTCCCCCTTTAATTCGGTCTTTTTTTACTTGTATTTATAGTCTCATAGGGTAACAACATGGATTGAAATTGGGTCAGGCCGAAAAATATAAAAAAACTTTTCTTTTGTTTCTCGAGACGTGGCGCGCGACGCCTAGGACCGGCGCCGTAGCGCCGCGTCCTCTGTTCCCTGTATCGAGCTAGGCGCCGCAGCACCCAGGAGCTGGTGTCGTGGAGCTCAAATGTGGGGCGCCCAATTCTCGTCCTTATTTTACTTCAAGTTCCTTTTTTGTTTCACCTCCTTCCATGATCATTATCTTAGCTCTATTTCGAATTCCAAAATACGTCATTTCATCAAATGTATTTAAATTACAAAACAACATGAACGAACACATCAAAACGCTCATAAGTACTCAAGAACATGCAAAAAACTATGTCTTGAAGGTATTAATTTATTGAGTGATTTACACTCATCGGTTATTCAAATAATTCTTTTTAACAATTTTAACTTTAAAAATATCAATTACATCAATTACTTTCAAAAATAGTATTTGCACTTTGAAAATATTAGGTATATCATTCATCCGTGACATAAAGGAAAAAGTTTTGGTGAAATTTTTTTAAGTTTACACATGGTGAAATTACTTATGTAGTTAACCTTTTAGTAATCAATTTCTTAAATTTTTCTTTTTTTTAAAAAAAAGGTGTTGTCTTCTTCCAAGTGCTCTCCTTCGAGTTCTTAAATGGGAGTGTATATGACCTTATTGTTAGAAACTCGTTAATAAAATTGGTTTTGACCAACAATAAGTAATTATTTAAGTAGAGTCCATTAGTTTATTACGATATTTTGAATTCTGAATATCTTTTTCTCTGTGATTAACGTAGCATATTCAATTTCTCAAATTAACTTCGATTGAATAAAAATTTAAAGTCAAAAGTTAGCCGTCTGGAAATAAAATTTGAATTTTTTTTTTTTGAAGGAAAATTTGAAATTATTATATGTACCCGGAGAAGACGCGGGGTCGAATATTCAAGAATCTATTTGATTGAAAATTTGTGTCTTTTGGATTAATAATCATGTCTTTTTCGACATGTCTCTCTTCTTGTAATGCGCAAACTTTAAAAGTGATTTTCATACATTTAATAAATTCTACTATCAAAATATTATATCGCTTTGATTTTTTCTTAAAATGACTTTCAAATCGTTTTGACGATATTGTAAAATTGTATAAGAACTCGGAGTTTGACTTTGAAATGATTTATCTAGCAATAATATATTTTTAATATTTTTCTATAATTATTGAATTTAATCTAATTAATATTTTAGAATTTTAGAATGTTCAATAAGTAATGATATACGTGATTTCCCATCCTCTTCAGATTAGAATCTCATTCTCAAAAGTTCTTTCATTTCCTCAAACATCTTAATTTTTTTGTCTTTTAACTCTTTGGCTCGAACCGCATTACATATACTTGTAAGCTCAAATATCAATATGGTCGCCTTCTAGTACTCGTGGATTCGTAATTGAACTCCAAGACTCGAAAAATCAAAGTTGTATCAGTTGTAGCCACTGAGTAACAAGATACTGCGTTAGGAATTACAATAAATCCAATTTAGACCTAACTTACATATACAATATTCATCCCAAGGCCACTAAGGGACCTCCTAACTTACATATAATTGATTATCCTTGATGATTGTCGGAGCCTCTAGTCATATATCTATTCGGATGGTACGATACACTGATAAGACGATTTTATTATTTCAGTGTTATCTTCTAAATTCCAAATGTCAAACTTGAGTATAAATAATCATCTTTTACTCTATTTATCTCATTTTTACAGGTTATGAAGGACCATGTCTTTCAAGTCCATGCAATACACGTGCATTCGAATGTCATAATATATCTCGAGGACCATTTATAGGTCGCAATTATATATGATAGCATTCTAATAAAGTTCATTCACATCGGTAACTATATATTCCAACTATTCCATATTCCTACGTAGATTGTACCAATAGTATATTTTACATAGTCATGTAGGAGAATATAATATGCCCCCATTTGGTCTCCATTATCCCGAAATTTTATTATTTCTCTCTTTTATTTCAATCACATAATCTTTCATAAAATAATATTATACATAAATCAATAATTTTTCCTTCTTTTTCAACCACACATTCTTCAAAAAAATACTATTTCAAAAATTATAATTTGAATAATTGGGGCCATATGGGGGCTACATAATATCAATATTTTACATTGTAGATGGATTGTTAGTTACCTCCCATTTGCCTGTCTTAGTACTCGCTACTTTGTTTCTACGCATTTTGTACAAATTGTTCACATGTAAGACAAACAACTATTGATCATTAGGGAAAATTGTAGTGAGGGTCCCAAACTATTCTTTTTGCTACATAATACACCTCAACATTTCATTTTTGTGACCTTAGTCCCAAACTTTTTACTTCAGCTGAAGTCCATTTGGGAGAAATTAAAATTGGATTAAAATTGAAAAACTAGCCGTTATTGTTAATTTTTATTAGATGAGTGAGACCCAATAACGGTTATATTTTCAATTTTAATCCAATTTTAATCCGTACCAAACTCTTAAATTAGTCAACTCTTTTACATCCACTTATCCATTAGTCAACTCTTAAATTAAATGTTTGATTCGTCTTAACAAATTAAGTGAATGGTAATATAACGAATTTAAATTTTCTTTAATAAATTATATATATTACTATCTGTCTTTTCCAAACGCCCTATCCCTACCCCTTCCCCAACACCAAACCTTAGGAAACCCAGACCCTATCGCCCCACCCATCTACTTGACGTTGTACCGTCCACCATATATTGGCACAATAGCCGTTATTTCGCTAGATTGCACCTCCGAAGTTCACTGAGCCTATCAATTGGGTAACTCACAGAAACTCGACGAGTCAGATTTATTCCCACTCCCACAACCTTCTTGAACCCCTCATTGTATACACATTTACTCTCATTCCACCATTTCCATTACATTCCAATAAAATCTCAAAAACAAATCTTGAATTGAGGGAAAAGAGAGAAATTTTTTAGCCAAAACGGGTGTTAATTATGATGACATTCTGAAAGTTTCAAAAAATGCAAGTGAAAGGGGGATACGAAGAAGTATTACAAGAGATTGGCCATGAAATGGCACCTAGACAAAAATGTCTGGAACACAAAGAAACAGATGTAAAGTTCAAGGAAATATATGAGGTATATAATGTACTGAGAGATCTAAAGAAGAGGCAGATCTATGACTTGAACCTAAAGGAAGAGCATAAATACGGTTTTGATTTTAGGTCCATTTTGTTGGCCAACTAACGGCCATTCCATCTATTTGTCCTTATTTGCAACAATATAAAAGGTTTGGGGACTGTGGGGCAATACAAAGTAAATGTTAAGGTAGAGTCTACAAATTAGAAAAAATGTTTGGAATCGTTGCTGCAATTATCACTAAATTAAATTAAGGATAAAATGGGCATTGTTGTTTGTTAGGTTTGGGACACAAGTGCTAGAAATGAAAGGTCAGGGATCCTATTGTCACAATGTTCAAAGGTTCGAGGCCCTAGATGAGATTTTTCGAGAAATATTACATTGCAATTATAATAGAATAATAAAAATAAAGGGATAATTGCACCAGAAGCTCCAAACCTTTCAAATAGTTGCAGACTTTTCCCTGACCTTTTATTCGTTGCAATCGTCGCCCACAAACTTTCGAAACGTTGAGGATGAAGTTTCAATGGACGGATTCCATCCAAATGTCTGTTAGTTGACCAAGAAATTGAGTTTAACCATATTTTTGATATTTTTTTTGTAAATGGTGTAGTGGTAACTTTCAATTTACTACATTAAAATAAGTTAAAACCAAATTAGAGAAAAAAAGAAAAGAAAAATAAAAGCTATAGCCGATTCAAAGCGTTCGTAGTAGTCGGAGATGGGAACGGGCACGTTGGGCTTGGCTTCAAATGCTCGAAGGAAGTGGCAACTACGATTCGTAGCTCAATTATTTTGACTAAGTTTTTGTGATTTCGGTCAAGAAAGGGTACTGAGGGAACAAGATTGGTAAACCACACACCGTTCCATGTAAGGTCACCGAAAAATGTGGTTCAGTGACTGCTCGCATGGTGCCCGCACCTCATGGTGCCGGAATTGTTGCTATCTGTGTCCCCAAGAAGGTTCTGCAATTTGCTGGTATTGAAGACGTCTTCACCTCCTCCTGAGATGGAGTTAATGTTGCAGCAAAGGAAGAATAGCAACAGTAAAATGATGCTTAAAAGGGAGAAAATGTGGGCTGGATCAGGTTTGCACTCGGGTTCAGGTTCTTTGCCGCCACATTTTTCCAATCCTTCTTATAGCCCGACTATTTCTGAGGTGGGATGGTGCTTTATTTGATTTTTTTTACTTCAATATACACGTTCTTCAGACCATGTCAATTTATTTAAGTTTCAGGAACATATAATAAAAAGAACATCGTATTTACTAATCAAAAGAACCAGTGGCGGTGGGTTTGGGAGAAGATAAAGAAGATCTACAATTTTTTTTTTCTCTAATTTGATTTTAACTTATTTGAGCCACATTATTTCCATAAAAATGCATTTTTTTGTTTGATGTGATGGGGAATATGTGTTTGAAAAAAAGGAAAAGTTATTCATGTGATGAAAAATATTATTTTATTGAAAAATGTGTGATTAAAAATGAGTAGAAAAATGAGAATGAAAAAATAATGTGGTTCAAAACTTCAAATAGGGGCTTAATGTAGTAAATTGAAAGTTATCATTATGTCCTTTACAAAAAAATATAAAAAATGTGGTCAAACTCAATTTATTGATCAACTAATAGAAATTTGGTTGGAATCCGTCCATTGGGGCTTTAGCCGCAATGTTTCGAAAGGTGAGGGGTGACGGTTGCAACGAATGAAAGGTTAAGAAAAAATCTGCAACTATTTGAAAGATTTGGAGCCTCTGCTGCAATTATCCCTAAAATAAAATGAAAGAACAGCTTAAACCCTCGCAAGTGCAAAAATGTTTAAAACCCTAAACCCTAGAAGCCACTTCTTCTAGACTCTTCTTCGCATCTTCATTTATACAACCGCACCCCCATTCTCCAGCACCACCAATACTGACCCTATTTCTACTTCATTTCTCGACATTAGTGATTCTTCAGTTTCATTATATTTCCGCAATTTTTTCAGTTTCCGGTTTTATCCCTAGATCGAAACATGTATCGTTTTGCGGCAAATCTTGCTTCCAAAGCCAGGTACTCTACCAAATTCATCAATACACAGTGTCTACTACAGGTTTTGCATGTTGTAATTGTTCAATTTCGAATTTAATGAAAAACTCGTTTTCTTCTTGATTTTACAGGGTTGCAAGAAATAGCAGTCAGCAGGTAATTAATACTTCCAAGGGGTTTCGTTATTTTAATCGTTTTCACTTAATAAATTCGGTAGTTGATGGGTGCTAATATAGTGTTTTGGTGGGTTTAATGCAGATTGGTAGTAGTTTGGGTTGGCGCAGAAACTATGCTGCTAAAGACATTAGATTTGGAGTGGAGGCCAGAGCTCTGATGCTCAAGGGTGTTGAAGATCTTGCTGAGGCAGTTAAAGTTACCATGGGCCCGAAGGTAAGATCCTGCTACTGCTCATTGCGATAGCAATTAATTTTAATATATATTCCAGTGGTATCTATTTATTCATGTTTCCATTTAGCCTTCTAATGAATCCTACCGGTGTTTGAAAAATTTACAGGGGCGCATGTATTTAGTTTTCATGTTTTTTCAACTTTTTTCTTGTCAATTTTTTTTTTTTTGCCTTTTATCTCTACTTTAAGTTCTCTTTCTCTGGTTTATCAATGTTGTAGCTGACTAAAGTTTTGATTGTTTCAATTGGTGAAGGGGCGTCATGTAGTGATTGAGCAAAGTTGGGGTGCCCCCAAAGTGACAAAGGATGGTGTCACGGTGGCAAAGAGCATTGAGTTCAAGGACAAAGTCAAGAACATTGGTGCGAGCCTTGTAAAGCAGGTTGCAAATGCCACAAACGATGTTGCTGGTGATGGTGAGTTTTCAACTTAATTTGGTGGTAGACTGCTAATTGGTCATTGTAAATATATATGAGACCTCCAGAATTACTGGATCTAATTCAACATGGTTCTGTCAAATTCGTGCAGGTACTACATGTGCTACAGTCCTTACACGTGCCATATTTACCGAGGGCTGCAAGTCGGTTGCAGCTGGCATGAATTCAATGGATCTAAGACGAGGTATTTCCATGGCTGTGGATGATGTGGTTACAAACTTAAAGAGCAGAGCACGGATGATAAGTACATCCGAGGAAATTGCACAGGTTTGTCTGCTCTTAGGTTCCCTACTTGCTTAATTAATGTTAAAATTAAGTCTACCCAGTGAGCTACAAAAGATGTAAAGGGTAAACGGATGGAGTATTGTCTTTACATTGAAGTACTTCTGTGGAAAAAATAATGGTTAAGTTTTTCTTAACTGGCTACTAATTTAATTATGTAATTTTAGGTTGGGACAATCTCAGCAAATGGAGAAAGAGAAATTGGAGAGCTGATTGCCAAGGCTATGGAAAGAGTTGGCAAAGAGGGTGTCATCACCATTCAAGTAAGAATTCATTATAAATGTTTAAATTCTCTAGCGTGGGTGACCTCTGGCATTTCATTTCCCACTAAATGTGTTGTTACATCAAGGGAGTCAGCCATGACCTTCCAACTCCTGTGATCTCCCCATGGTCATTTAGAAAAATATATTAAGTGGCTGGGAGAAAGAGATACCATCTAAAGGTCTTTGTGATTGGTATCTAGGCAAGTTCTAATTAGGAAAAAATGTGTCATCAAATTCTCAACCAAAATGCAATAGATTTATGTGTTCCCTGGGTGCACTGATCAGTAGTTAAATAATCTGTCTTTCATTGGCTGATATCTATGAAGTAAAATTTGATTTTCTATGGGCAATACGCATAATACGAACATTGAATTATATATATATATATATATATATTTTTTTTTTCAGATTCAAGGTGAACAGATTTAATTAGCTATTTGTTGCTATGACAATTTTTACTGTTATGTTATCTGTAGACATGGTGGTTTTTCATAGTATTCTTGTTCATACAAAGGCGTAAATGCTATTAGTAAATTGACTATATTGCTGGTCTTATAAGCTGACATTTGGTTTTAAATTCATTGTTTCACACGTTCTACTCCTTTTGACATCGCTTGTTTATGGCAAAGATAACTCTCTTTCCTCAGACCGTGTTTGGAGCTTAAAATTATAATTTAGCTTGCTAAATGTACCTTTATCCCCTTGCTTCTTAGGACCCACTTGTTTTCCCCAAATTCCCTAGGATCCATAGCTTATAAGCACTACAAGACAAGCATTCAGTACGTATCTTAAATTTTTATGTACACTCTGTTAACTAAGGTGTTCATATGCTGTTGTAGGATGGAAAGACGCTGTTCAATGAATTGGAAGTAGTTGAGGGAATGAAGCTGGACAGAGGCTATATCTCCCCGTACTTCATTACAAATCAGAAGAACCAGAAATGTGTAAGTCCCTCTGCTGCTGTTACTGGAAATAAAATGTTTATTACTGAAAAAATGGAATCCTTGCTGGATGAAGGTCTATTAACAATCTCTCTAACAACTGCAGGAGTTGGACGACCCTCTCATTCTTATACATGAGAAGAAAATCTCAAACTTAAATGCTGTTGTTAAAGTATTGGAGTTAGCTTTGAAGGTAAATCTTTCAAGGCCCTCGATCTAAACTATTAATATTTTAAATCGATATTATGTTCCAGTTGTGTGATTGATTCTAAGTTGCCATATCTGTCCAGAGGCAAAGACCTCTAGTGATGGTTGCTGAAGATGTGGAAAGTGAAGCACTTGCAACTCTTATCCTTAACAAGCTCCGTGCTGGAATAAAGGTACCTCTACTGCTTTTATGACGGAAAATTGGCTTTCCAGGCAGTTGTTGATTTAAGCTTAATTTTAGTAATATATCTGAAATATGTGCAGGTTTGTGCTATAAAAGCTCCGGGGTTTGGTGAAAATAGGAAGGCTAATTTGCAGGATCTTGCTGCTTTAACGGGAGGCCAGGTGAGTAGAGTACTCTATTTACTGCTTCTACACAATTTTACTTTTCCTACAACTCTCATTAATTGGTTATTTTGCCTTTTTAGGTCATAACAGAAGAGCTTGGATTGAATCTGGAAAATGTAGAGTTAGATATGCTTGGCTCTTGTAAAAAGGTAAACTATATTTCCATTTGATGAACTTGGATGATAATACATTTCATCCTCTTATTATGGATCTGCTTTTGAGCTTTCAGAGAGACGAAAAGGTTTTTCTATGTGATTGACGTTTCTTTTCTGCTGTTCATGTTCTAGATCACAATATCTAAGGACGACACTGTTATTCTTGATGGAGCTGGTGAGAAGAAAGCCATAGAGGAAAGATGCGAGCAGGTTTGTGTTCCTTCATTCACAGAACTAATTTTAGCATTTTAGGACTGATCTCCAAACTGGTGGCTAATTAGTTATGATGATATACTTAAATATAAATCTGGTACACAATTTAGAATTCAGCCCATATATCACTATTTTTACAGACTCATCTATAATTTCAGATTAGGTCAGCAATTGAATTGAGCACTTCCGACTACGACAAGGAGAAGTTGCAAGAAAGACTTGCTAAGCTATCTGGTGGTGTAGCTGTATTAAAGGTATAATTTCCTATAGCAGTTCCTACAAGCATTATGAGTTTAGTACTTCACTATAGTAATATTTTTTATGTCTTTATGATATGTGATTTAGTGTCTTAATTAAACATACAAATTTCCCCCCGCAGATTGGAGGAGCTAGTGAAGCAGAAGTTGGTGAGAAGAAAGACAGAGTTACAGATGCACTAAATGCCACAAAGGCAGCTGTTGAAGAGGGAATTGTACCAGGTACATTCATGTATTCATGTCTCATCTTGTTCCTTTTGGCCTCTGCTACTATCAGCGATGGTATATGCTAAAGCAATTATAATAATGCAGGGGGTGGTGTTGCTCTTTTATATGCATCAAAAGAACTCAATAAATTGCCAACAGCCAACTTTGACCAGAAGATTGGTGTACAAATTATCCAAAATGCGTTGAAGGTATGAATTTCCATTCTCGAGTTTTATAATTAAAATCTGGTCATGAATCTTTTGCGTGAGATTACAGGCTTTGATTAATTTTCAATCCTCCGCTTGTAAATACATGAGCTCATTCGTCCGTTTAACTGACGCATTGTGAACTCCTAATTGCAGACACCAGTACATACAATTGCTTCAAATGCGGGAGTGGAGGGCGCTGTTGTTGTCGGCAAGCTGTTGGAACAGGATAACCCGGATCTTGGTTATGATGCAGCTAAAGGTCCGACTTTACATGCATATTTTGTGTGTTTTGCAGGTGACTCCAGAGTGAGTTTTATGATTGTTCATGCTCCTTTTCCTTGTGTAAACAGGTGAATATGTTGATATGGTCAAGGCAGGAATCATCGATCCATTGAAAGTCATCAGAACTGCACTGACTGATGCTGCCAGGTGAGCTGAAACAGCCGTGATGCAAATCATTTTCGGTCCATTCCATAGATCTATGAAATATGTTTGTGCATGTGTGCGCTTATACAAATATTGGCTGTTATTCTGTCATTTGCAGCGTGTCTTCTTTAATGACAACAACAGAAGCGATTGTCGTTGAACATCCCAAGGACGAGAAGGCGGCCCCTGAAATGGGCGGTGGCATGGGTGGCATGGGTGGAATGGACTACTAAAACGTTTAGAAAACCGAATAAAAAATTAAGTTTTTATGATTTTTTGATGAGTTGGCATAGTTTGTAATCATAATGAGAAACTAACAAGAGCCGGATTAGGAATCTTGGTTTTGAATTGTTTGTCTTGGAAAGCAAGAAGACTTGTTTTTCTTGTTTTTTGATGTCGCACATTGACGTCTTTATGTGGGAAAATCCTCTAGTTCTCGCTATTCTAATTTGATTTTCTCAATGGCTCTCAGATCATTGAGCTGCATATTTTTAGTTTATGAGCTGCAAAGTGATCATAAGACTTGTTTGTTATCAAATGCAATTTAGGGGCTTGATTGAAAGTTAACTAAAATAAACTGACTTGAAAATGGAAGGGGGGAAAATGAATGTGATGTAGAGCATCCATGAACATGGTGTGTGCTCCATGTAGTGATATAAATTAATAGGGTCTGTGGACCTGATTTGGGTATATATGGCAAGATTGCCTCTCCTATGTTAGTTGTAGCTTTTGTGAATGAGTGAATTGTATCAATTGGTATTAATAGCCTGTTTGGTAGAGATTAAAATCGGATTAAAATTGAAAAATTAATCGTTATTGTTGACTTTTATTAAACGGGTGAGACTCAATAAATGTTATATTTTCAATTTTAATTGTTACCAAACAAGCTCTAAAATTGGAGGTTCTGTATTTAATTATTTGAGGGGAGAATGATGTACATTGTCGCTAAACGTATGTTAGGCCCACTGGTATTTTGAAGTAGAGGTTAAGTGATTGTTTTTCTTATCAAGTCTCTGTTTGTTTTCAATTAAAAGAAGAATTCTTACCGTTGCTACAGTTGTTGAGGCGCAATCTTTGACCTCTTTCTCTCATAGTGGGTCCCAATATTTTGAAAAAAAAGGGTAAAAAAAAATTCATTTTTATGTTAAAACAATGAGAAACAAATAGGGGTAACTATAAATTTTGAGAAGAATATCCTGATAGGATCCCATAAAAGAAATAAAAGAACGCGAGCGGTAGAGCCATCGAGACGGATAACTTATATTGGGTTATGGACATACAAGGCCAAAACACGTGTTCCTGGCATGCGACCCATTAACAGACTACTGGCAATGTGGGGAGAAAACGAGTATCTGAAAAATTGATCCATCCGAACTTTCGTTCCTTTATTCTACTTATACTATATTTATTCAACTTTCTCAGTTACTCCTGAACTTGAATATTCCTCAATTCATAACATATTGGAGCTTGACGTTCAACAATGTGGTCACAAATTTGCCCTGTACGCACATTCCAGCATATTTTCTCGACCACTTTCACCGAATCCAATAGCCAAAGAATTACTTGACTCACCCAAGAAGACACCACCTAAACCCAATCATTTTACACCTAACAACATTCCTTATACATTACATGTCATGAAAAAAAATAAAAATAAAATTATAATAGAAAACTTTCAAGTGTTACTAATCATTGCCAAGATATTTGGTTGAAGAGGGGAAAAACGACATTGAATAAATACTTAAAGCGGTGGTGCACATGGCTGGAAATGAGCACTCCATAATCTTATCTTTTTATTTACCTACTCTTGACAAGCTTGTAATTATTTTTTTGGTGAAACAACATGGACTTCTAAATTTCCATCTAAACTTCATGAGAATTTGAATTCTCCAATCATCTTTGTCGACAACAAACTCATAGCTCGTTTAGTGAAAAAAATCTCCTAATATTTGAAAATTATTTGAAAAGCTGACAGTATTTGTGGGTGTTACAAAATATATGGGTAAAAATTGATTTGCCCCATTTTGGTAGGAATTAATATAAGATTTTTAGTACATTTTGATAAAAGTTGATGAAATGGGTAGCTGAAAAGCTGTGAAATTTATAAAATGAATAATTAAAATTAATTGTTGAATCTTTCTAGAATCCAAAAAAACTGGTTCAACCCATTTTGTCTTCATATGTTTGTCCCATTGCTTCAATCTTTGTCGACACTCAAAAGCACCTATCACGCCAACAGACTTTTCTATCACGATGGTTTGTGTTTCCATTATTCGTTTCTCTTTTTCAGTTCCTTGTACATAGTATTTTGAATGTCCAAACCAAAATATGTTATTGCCATGGGAGTTTGTAAATGAGAATGTTTGAGAATATGAGGAAATAAAATATGTTCAACTGTTATGCGGGAGATGTATAGTAGTGTTAATAGGATGTCATGTCTAGCTAGTGTCGTAGTATATACTACAAGAGTCAATGCATATGTTATCGTACCTCGAGACGAAAAGATTACTTCCCTTGGCCTGGAGAGTTAGTAAATCAATCAGATGCGGCTCAAGCAATTTGCAATTTGGGGCCTTAGGAAAAATTATCAATGGAGCCTTTTCCAGAATAATAATAATAATAGAAAAACTAATGAAGTAAATGATTACGAATGAAAATTCTATCCGTGAGTGATTCTGATTGAAATGAATATTTGTTCGTAATTCGCACAAAATTACTAGAAGGTTGGTGACCACAGACATACATTCTGGATTGATAAATATCACAACAAAAAACAGATTTGTTAATAATGAAAATTAGTTTAATTTATTATTTCTTTGAAAAATCAAAAGTGAGGTGCTTCTGTAGCAGTTTATTTTAATATATATAAGGAGCTTCTCTTTCTTGCTGTAGTGTGTGCCACTCCCAAGTCTGAACTATCCAATCACTTGCTGGTTGCTGCTCCAGGAACAAGAAAGAAAAGGTCAGTTAATTACAACTATTCAGCTGGACTGTTTTTGATCTATTTGTATCATTTAATTCTCACATTGTTGTGCTGCTATGATTCTTGAATAAATTTTATGTACTGAATTGCATTTGTTGTGAACAATGTGATGAAGAAGCTGGGTAGGTGGGTTGTTTAGTTAGCTTGAAGACATTGCCAACTATTACCAATTTCTATGCTTTTCTGAGGATTCTTGATTCTTAGACCGATATAGTTTGAGTGTGGAGCTTGATCATACCATACACTTGCCCTCGACTGCAGATTGACTTAATATTCTGGTTAAAATAAAGAACTTATTATGGAGCCATTTTCGTGTGCAAGAGAGGCGTGAGGAAAATTTGTCTTCTTCTCTATTATAGTGAAAATCTTCGGCGGTGAGTGGATGTACATAGCTCCTACATCGAGGGCGATCTACAAGTATAGTACATCGTTAAATTCTTTTTTGTTGTTATTCCTTGAGGTGTACAACCCATAAGTAGAAATGACTCCTATTGCATGCTTGGCACTTGGGTAGATGAACAAAATTTGACCGATTTTTCCAGATTATCCTTTTTGGAAGATCTGTTCTTATACCAACTGAATGCATTATTTAAATTATCCAATTTCTGGGGTTTGAAACTAGTCGTTGACTGTATATAACGTAAAGAACAATCACAAATTGTGCTTCAAGGTTTACGCACAAATGTTTATGTAGTGTCTAGTGACAATAAACAGTTTTTCCCTTGTTGACTGAATCTACAGGATGGGGGAGCATGGTGGAACTGATGAACCTACAATAGTAGAAATTAAATTAAGCTACACTCAAGCTGCTCAATGGGAAGAATTACTTGATTTGTCAGTGCAGAAAAGCATTCAGTGTTCAATAGAAAAGAAAAAGTCTCTACGAGCTCGTTATTCTTATGGCATGGTTTTCTTGATAACCAATCTTATAGCTTGGCTCTTTCGTGACTACGGAGAAATGGCTTTACCGATATTACATTGTAATTCAGACTTCTACCACATTGTTAATTAATAGATTTTCTTGTTAATGGGATTGTGAATTATTTCAAATTGTCCAAGACGTAGAGATATATATATTAATATCTATATAAAATGAGGCGTTTTTGCTTCCTTCCTTTTCTTTGTTTTATGACGTTGCAAAGTCTTTTTGAGGGGTTATTTAAGTACGTTTAACGGATCTAAATGTTTTTTATAATTTAATTTTTGGCGATGGCAGTTCTCATCTATTCATACCTTTGAACTTTTTCGCTGCAGATACAAAAGCTTGTGGAATAGAGGAAGGAGACTGTTTCCGTACAATGGGAGTTCTTCGTGTGAGTTTAGGATGCTTTGTATCCTTATAGCAAAATCAAGTGTACCTTTCTTCTTGTAATTAAATTCTACATATATGTTCCTTACACCGTCGACCAGCGCACGAATTTCAGAAATTTATTGCTTATCATTCAAGTCTCTCTTGCTTAACCATTACAAAAACAAACTAAGCATTGTTTCCAATAAATCTGGGGTCGTCTACATGAAATCTGTCCTGCCACTCTGTTTGATTTTTCTAGCTTCCTTGACGTATGATCTAGATATTTTTCTTCGTGATGTTTCTTACAACGTTTAACGCAAGAAAATTATATGAAGCTCCCAATGCTTGGCATTCTGGATGGTGGGCACTGAAATTCCTTATATTGACGATATCATTGGCGAGCCCATTCTTCATTCCCTCGTATTACATTCAAATCTATGGTACGTCTGATAGTAAAAATACAACTCCTTGAGTTTTCTTAAGGAAACATTATGTTGGTAATTATTGAAGTTGTAACCATAAAGCTGTCTTCGAAGCAATATGGAAATTGTCTTGAACTCCCATTATTCCTTTCAAAAGTGTTGTCCCATCTTTTTCTCCGCTACTGCCCTATTATGGAAAAGGTTATTCCTGTCCCTTTTGCAGGTGAACTTGCTCGTGTTGGTGCAGGGTAACCTTCAAATCCTTTACAAGTTCCTGATTTATCCCTTTATCAGCATTACTGATACTCAAGACTCAAAAGAATTGTCTCGTGTTACAGTGCATAAAAAGTAAACGATAGATGAGGAAGAACGAGTCAATTTTGTATTTAACTCATGGTGCAGGGTTTTTTTTATTCTCTAGCTCAAAGTGTCATTGAGTTCATCACCTGGTGGAATAATTTTTGGATGCCTGATGACAGAAATAAATCAAGGTACACACTTTTGCATTTCTTTAAACTATATACTTCCGATAATTCGTTGGTTTTAATACATAATTTTGGCGCATTTACCCTTTTTCTTAAAATTTTCTATGTCAGCTGTTCCGTCGGATTATTCATGTCGACTCTATTTTATATAGCCTCTGTCTGTGGCCTGGTGGTGATGTATGCTTTACGCCTCAAAACTATCGTGCACTCTTAACATATTCTTCATCACGTGGACTATGATTTTGCTTGATGTAATGATGATTATATAGTTGCATTCTAAGGTAAATTTATTTCATGAAAAAGAAAAAAAATCATCAAGAAAGATGATTTTATACCTATCATAAAAGTATTTTGCATCTCATAAGTGACTGTTGGCATGATCAAGACAGGTGAATAGAGGCGTTCTCTCTTCAGGGATCATGTCGTCTTACATCGTGTTCCTTTGTTGGACTGCTATCAGAAGGTAATGAATCCTCATATATTTGTATTCTCCATCAAGTCTTCTCTTGTACTACGTAGAAAACACGCACTATATGTTCAATGTCATCAAAAGATCAGGCGAGGACTTGATGAAATTGCCAAATGCTGCGTAGCACGTATTTTTCACTAGGCACTCGTATATCTATCCTTAAATTTTTCTGTACTCTCCCTCCGTCCCCAACCGATAAATATTATTTCTTTAATTACTTTTTGAGATCTATCAACACAAAAATTCATGTTACTCTTTGTTATATATTGAAAGCTTAATTACCTTACATGAAACATAGCACTCGAATGCTTTCTTTCTTGTAAAGCACGTTCTCCATTGAACTTGACATTATACTTTTATGCGTTCTAATTTTTTTCCCATTGGTGAAATATAATGACAGCGGCCAGCCAGTGAAAAATGCAGCCCTCAGAAACAAGAGAATGCACATGGTGGTTGGACAACTGTAATTGTAAGACTTCGCTCTCTTTGATTTTCATCTTCATTTTCTTCACACCGAAATCAATCATTCAAACAATTTACGAAAACTTTTGCAATTTTTATTTTATTATTAGAAAAATTACCGGTGATAAATTTTTTTATGAAGGTGTTTTTACTAGACTGGTTCTTGTCTTTTCTCAACTTCATGAAATTCTTTCACAAGGACTCATCTGTATTCTGTTCCCTGCTATCTTTGATTCTGCTTCTGCCTATAGGGCTTCCTCATTGCTGTATGTGAAATTGTCATGGCTACATTTTCCACAGGGACTGATTCGCAAACATTTCAGGCGATTTAAGCTTCTTCCAACAAAGATAAAAGAAAAAACTAAATGCAAAATAAAGAGTGATAAAATTTTCATTATTTTCATTTTGCTTGATGTACATGTATTATGTTAATTTCCTAAGACACAGTGGACTCTTTTCTTGTTACATTTCCAGTTTCGAAAAGTTGAAGTTCAGTTAGAGGATGACATACCATATAAATATGGATTCTTTCATGTCGTTTTTTCTTTGGGGGCAATGTATTTCGCAATGTTATTCATCAGTTGGAATTTAGAAAGCTTGACAAGAAAGTACGTTATAAATGTTCTTAAAACCCTTTTGAAACTTCCTGGATTGTTCCTTTATTAACCTGTTCTCTATATCAGATGGAGCATTGACGTTGGCTGGGCTAGTACGTGGGTGAAGATCGTTAATGAGTGGTTTGCAGCCACCATATACTGTAAGTTCAAGAGTGTGCCATTTTGTATGAGCATCGATAAATTTTTCCGTAAGAATCAGGGTGTATATTGTTGAACCATCTCATTCAAAATGTTAAACCAATAAGAATGGGTAAAAATTTAGTTTCTCGTCACCTAGACAACCGATCTTCCAATTTTGAGCTTTGAGATCTAATTTTACAGCGCAATGACGTTTAAATCCGATTAAAATGTAAATCTGTGAATGCACTGTGGAAACTGATTTCTCCTGTTGTGAGGCAGAACAAGATCATGAACCATGAAGTGTCCATAGAGGAAGTAAATAAGTCAGCTGCAGCATGATTTTGTTATGTGATGTACAATGTGATCTAGTCATCTTCCCATTACATGATGAGGTGGTCAAGCTTCAATCTGCAGGCCCAAGTAGAAACAAATAATGGTTTTTTTTGTTTTTTTCCTCCAACTATTTACAATTCGAAATATGTCCAGTTTGTGAAATGCATATTCTAATAAATATTTGTTTGTGCATCAATGATCTTCCAAGTTTATTGAAAATAATGTTTAGTTTGTTCTGATTAACTCTGAATCTAAGTCGCCAAGTAAATGTACATTTTTGCTTCCGCGCCCAATTGTACATCTTCGTACGCTCTCAAGCATCACTTTATTCACAAATATGGCTTGTGTAGCCTTAATAAGGGAAGGCGGAATAAGCAAATATGCCTATTAGTTAAGCTTCATGCAACTGAAAGATGATCATAACTGGAGTATAGACTATAGTAACAACTTATGTTTATACAGGAATGATCATCTATTCCTACGAATATACAAACTCGACCAGGACACACCATTTATATGATTGCCAATTGCCGAATCAAATGGCACTGATGTTCACACGATGAAGCACAGTAGCTTGATCTAGCCCATAAAGTGAATCGATCATGTGCATTCGCAATGAAGCTGGACCTTTAGCCACGTCCATACCTATTTCACTGGCAACACCAAACACGGACATTGCAGACGCAGTGGCTTCAAATGCTCGTGATGGATCGATTGCTACAAATGCAGCGATTAGGGCAGTGACAGAGCATCCCGTTGCTGTAATCTTCTGCAACATAGAAACCCCGTTTTTGGCACCGACGACCCGTTGACCGTCTGTAACAATATCAACAGCTCCAGATACAGCAACTGTACTTCCACTTACTTCAGCCAGGGATTTTGCTGCTTCAACAGCATCTGTTGATTCATGCATGCTGTCTACCCCCTGCAAAAGGAATAGGAAAAGGAAAAATGAAATGAGATAAATGTGCTTCACTTTCTGTATAAGCAAACAACAATAGCAACAAACAAAGCCTTATTTCTATAAATTTAGGACAGCTCACATGAAGCTTGCTTTGGCATTCCGCTTTACCTTGGACTAGCTTCTTTACCCCGTCTCCACCTAGTAGATCACAAGAACCCTTGCTTACTATTTTTCGACACCTCTGTTGCCAAAAATGCCATGCCTCTTAATGGAGCACAACCTAGCTAACCCTTGCCCATTTATCACTCTGCCAGGGATCAATGAGACGCGTCACTAGTAGGGGACGTCCAACAAAATGTGCATTAAGGTTCATGATGTAACAAAGTTTTATATTGGCTGTCAACCTACTAAACCCTTAGTAGACTTGCGACTGCATATGAAACACATGGGTGATGTACGAGCAGGGTCGGAACCCCCCCCC